>JANBXA010000651.1:137650000-137675000 GCA_030556225.1 Cricetiscus sungorus
AACGTGATGAAGTTCTCAGCTTTTGTTTCATACAAAGGAAAATTTTAACCTAACTTTGTGTGTCAAGGTGCATGGAACCTGAACGCCGTGCACCAATTGTGTTGGGTTATATGGATTCTCAGCATTATCATCCATGTGGCTCTTATGATTGATACATAGGAAGTATTAGCCAGTCACATATTAAATCACATTTGACACCGAGGTCAAGCTGTTCCCTAGGATTCTCTGAGCAGTCACCACCCACCAGGATACACTCAAAACAGAAATATGAGATTCTGAACAACAATGTGCCTTTAAACTATCCACAACATCATAGCAAAAAAGACAGTCTGGGTGGCTCATTGGATTACATTTTATTAATAGCACACCATTAACATATCTATGATATATTATCCTGAATCTAGTGAAATGTATCAAAACTATTGATCAATCACCAATAAGTATAACACGTTTGAAAGTGTTGACACTAAAGGGAAGATTTTCTTCTCCATTTACTTCATAGAAAACAGAAAATAAAGAAGCATCTTTCTATATTTGAATGTGAAAGTTAAGGTCCCCAAGTAGGATATGCAATAAAGCTTTTATGTCTGGATTATTGGCACATATCAGCTGAAGTGGAAACCCCAAACAGGACTATATAGGTTACAAAACTCAATAAGAAAAAAATGATGCTAGTGCTAGAAGGTTTCAGAAATCATGGTCTCATTTACCGGAAATTCATAGTTAATTGTCTTCCATTCATATTCTTAAGTGCTTTACTTAAAGGCACTTGATATATGGTCTCAAAGTAACATGCCTGCCTTTAACTTAGTATGAGAAGCCTTTAAGTAAGTATTCGCATGGCCCTTGGCTTTGTATAATAAAAATACTAGAGATTTATATGAAGTACATTTGTGATCATTTGTGTTCAGAAAAGTGTCCTTTCAAAACAACAACAAAACCAAAAACAACTTTCTCTGTCCACTTAATATTTATGAGATTTGTCCATTAGTGATACTAAAACTAATATTCCAGTTGGAAATGGAAGTTGGAGGTTGAGAACAAGAACAGAACTCAGATTTGCATATGCTATCCCCTTGGCTCATCAGGGGTGAGTAATGGTTTTCATTGAACTTAGCTATAGGACAATCTTGGTGCAGTTATTTGTATGAGCAATTTGATTGGTAAACATTTCTGTTATCGCCTATAAAAAGACATACTTGGGGTACATTTCTTTTGTGTTATTACAGTAAGTAAAATATAAGATAAATAAAATTTTTTGCACATGGAATTTGGCCAAATAATTCAATGAGAAGGAAAATCATGTATGAGTTGAGATTATTTTAACAAATAGTGTTAATTGAAATTGCTATAAAATAGAAAAATCACCAAGGAATACAAATTCATAATTAATATTCAAATTAATTTTTATGTTCTTTTCTTTCAATGTCTTTATGTTTTTATGAAGCTGCAATGATGGTGTGTTTAGTTTGTATGCAATTTCTAACTCAGTAGATAATGTCTACATTGCTACATGTTCTTCAAAAATATCTACACATGTACATATAAATATAGATACTTGAGTGCTTTAATACTTGTGATTGTCATTGTCAACTTGATGGAATTCAGGGCTATTTAAAGGTACATGGTCAGATATATTTCTGAATATCATGAGATTTACTAAATATAAGCTGCACCATCACATGGATTTGCTGCACAGACTAAATAACTGGGTTGGGGAAAGTCACGCAATGTACCCACATTCTTTTTCTCTCTGCTTCCTCTTCATCATGGAGTAAGTCACTCTGCTCAAAATCTATCAGATTAATAACCCCCCCTCCTTTGAACTGTTGATTCCAGTTATTCTGCTTCATTGGTGAGAGACATATCCCAGCAGTACAATGGAGAAGGGCTCTTGGCTGACTAACATGTACTGGGTATTGTTGAAGTTACTATGACCTTGCCTCAGGCTGTATACTGTTTACAATCCAGACAGAAAAAAAAATGTAAGGAAGAAACAAATTCAGGTAGTGAATTGTGAAAAGCAGTTCAAAAGCTATATTTAACAAAACCAAGGGCCAGAGAGTGTTTTTCCAAGATGATTTTGATCTTAATTTTGATCTGGAAGAGTGAGTTGGAGCTATTCATGTTTTTAAATGTGTAAGGAAAATTTGGATAGTATATTCTGAAAGAGGAAACAGAACAGGTCAAAGCAAGGTGAATTCCTGAATAGGTGAGCTCAGAAAGAAAATAAATAAATAAAAAAGAAAGAAAGAAAGCTATGTGAGAAGCATGGTGGGAGGTTGAGGAGTTTGAACATTATCTTGAAACAACAGAGGAGCAAGTGATGGGGTTTGAGATATTAATGGTCCCAATAGTTTTGATTCCTTTTAAGGGAGTGACTTTGCTAGTAACATGAAATTGAATTTTGGTATGTAAAAATCTCATAGTTGAGATTAAAGGGCAAAGTCCCCACAGCTTCAGGCCTGCAGTAATGGCCATTATAAGAAACACAGTGATAAACAAGCAAAAAAAGAGAAATTTGGTGGAAAGAAATTAATGGAACTCAGTGAAACCTTGCTTATCCATTGAATGTAAGGGTCATTGAAAAAAAAAGGAAGGAATTCTTCTAAGTCCTAGTTTTCAGTATCTGAGGCTTGGTAGTTTGAGTGCCTTTTATTAAGAGGAAGAAAAATATAGAAAAGAGGAGTTGAAAACATGGAACTGAGTTGACTGTATCACCCTATTACCATGGAAGTACTGACATAGGTCTCCAAGTCCACACAAAGGGAATAGTTGTAGAGGTTGGGGAAACATTTGTCTATGGAGTTATTAAGATATCAATGAAAAGCACACTGAGAGGTAAGAGCAGATGTCTAAGGTCTGGCACTATTTGATAACTTGAGAATTGTTTGAATTATTAATATATTTTCTTATTTTACATACTGATCCCAGTTCCTTCTTTCTCCTATCCTCCCATCCCATTCCCCACCCACTCCACAGGAAGGGTGAGTCCCTCCAGGGGGGATCATCAAAATCTGTCAAGTCATTTGGAGTAGGGACTAGGCCCTCCCTCCTGTCTCTAGGGTAAGGGAGTATCCCTCTATGGGAAATGTGCTCCCAAAGTCCTTTCTTGAACCAGGAATACATCCTGGTTACACTGTCAGAGGGTCTGTAGACTACCCAGGGCTTCTAATTGAACCCATGTTCAGGGGGTCTGGGTCAGTCCAACGCTGGTTTCCAGGCTATCAGTCTGGGAGTCCATGAGCTCCTCCTTGTTCAGGTCAGCTGTCTCTGTGGGTTTCTGTAGCCTGGTCTTGACCTTTTGCTTATCACTCCTCCCTCTCTGCAAATGGATTCCAGGAGTTTGGCTCAATGATTAGCTTTGGGTGTCTGCTTCTGCTTCTAACAGATACTAGATGAAGGTTCTAGGATGGCTTACAAGGTAGTTATCAATCTCATTATCAGAGAAGGGATTAAAGGTAGCCTCTCCACTGTTGCTCAGATTGTTATTTGGGGTCATCCTTATAGGTCTCTGGACATTTCTCTAGAGTCAGTTTTCTCTACAAAATTATAATGGCTCCCTCTATTGTGTTATCTCTTTTCTTGCTCTCCTCTATTCATTCCTGAACTCAATCTTCCTGATTTCACATGTTCTCCTCTCTTCTGCTACTCTTTCTCCTAACTCCCTTTCCACTCACTGCCCCCACTCCTGCTCCCAATATGCTCAGGAAGTCTTGTTCCTTTCATCTTCTGTGAGAGTTCTTGTATTAATCTCTTAGGTTCCTCCTTGTATCCTAGTTTCTCTGGAGGTGTGGATTATAGGCTGGTGATCCTTTGTTCTATGCCTAAAATCCATATATGAGTGAGTACATACCATGTTCCTCTTTTTTTTTTAATGACTTGGTTACCTCACTCAGAATGGTTTCTTCAAGTTCTATCAATTTGTCTATGAATTTCAAGATTCTATTGTTTTTTTTTCTACTGAATAGTATTTCATTGTGTAGATGTGCCACATCTTCTTTATCCATTCTTCAGTTCAGGGGCATCTAGGTTGCTTCCAGGTTCTTGCTATTACAAATAATGCTGCTATAAACATAGTTGAACAGATGCATAACTTGAGAATGTTATGAACTTGTTATAAGCTGTGGCCTGAAAGATAACATGAAAACTTAAAACCAAGTAACATGACTGTAATGTCCATAACATGGTTTGCACATAAAAAAGGATGTGGTTATACATACTAAATACTACTGGAAAACAAAAGAAGTTGGGGCAGACAACAATTCATCTGGAAGGTGAAGGCAGAAGCCATATCAGTGTCCTGATGAAAAATTAATAACACATATTTGGTATATTATAATCAAAAAGCATATTCTGTCAGGAAATAGTGAGTTAGTAGACAGTGTGAGAAGATGTTTTGTTGTTGTTATTTTGGTTTTTGTTTGTTTTTGCTTTTGTGGGGTCTTCATCTGCCAAGAAGAAAAAATCTAACAGAAGATGAATTCTTTTTCTAAGAACAAAGGAGAGATTTAGGAAGCCAAGTGTCCAAGGATATGGAATAAAATTGGATCGCACCAAGCCCTGGTGAGAATGCCAGCCTTCAGTAGAAGGATATTAAATACAGGAAAAAGGGGGCATGGAAGGAGATGCATTGTCTATTGAGGTGTTTTTATTTTTATTCATGTATATGCATGAGTTTCTGTCTGTGTATATTCATGTGTGTGAGTTGGGGAAGCCAGAGTACAATGTCAGGAAGTGTGGCCTTCCTGACAGGGGTACTGGGAACTTAACTGGTGTCCTCTGGAAAAGCAGAGCATTCATTATTGCTGAGCTTTTTTTCTGACACCCATTTTAAAGGTTTATTTCTATTTTGAGAAAATGATTGCAAACAGGGAGAAAGCAAGAACATTATAGTAAGACTATGAGTCGAGTGAAGAGGTTGACACTGAAAAGTTTGCAAGAGATGTAGCTGGGGAGTCATTAAAGACGACAATTACTTACAGATGAAATTTTAATAGCATTTGGGGTTACTTTGGCCCAGTAAGTAAAATAAAGCCTTTTTTATATAAAACACAGAGCCTGAATTTGAAAAGGCTGCAAAGGACTTAAACGCAAACAAGAGACAGATGTATATTGAGGATAGCAAATAGGTACTCAAAATGGTGTCACTGGTGTCTGGAAGGTTAAAAAAGGAAAAGGACATGTGCTTGTGGTTGGGCAAACATAAAGATAAAAGAATTTGAAAGTTTTAGCTAAAGAAGGGAGGACCCATTCCCTGCTGAGAGAGAGAATATGACTCTGAAATCTTCAGTGTGGAAACTGTTGTCACAACAGTGAGGAGTCTGAGAAGAGGATCATGGGTTCAAAGGCAGCCTGATCCATACAGTAGTATTCCCACAGAAAAGGAAGTGGGGGAAGAGGTGAGCTAAGGAAGAGGGTAGGGGAGAGAAAGAGAGTGAAGAATTAAAATAAAAGCATAGAAAAAGAAAGAAAGAAGGGAAAAGAAAGTGAATGGGACAGAAGCTGAGGGCTTCTGGAAGTTTTCATCTTAAAATTGTTACCAGTGATGTTACATACTGAGAGCTGTGCCCCTCAAGCAGACTGTGACCTAAAATGGGAATAGAAAAGTTGGTAGTAACAAGATGAAACAAGGCTGCTAGAATTTCAGATACAAGGCCTTTGAAAAGAGCACAGTGCAGGGGTGAGCTTGCTGGTCACAGAGGCGTGCACTGAAGGTGGGGGGATAGAACTTAGAAGAACATGTGAACAGACATCAACCAAGCTCCATAGAGGTGGACTGTCACATCAGAGGCAAGACAGGATATACGAAGCCTCAGATGGAATTTATAAATTAAAACCTGGAATAATGACTGTCTGAAAAAGTAGAAAAAGGAAAACTGAAATATGAAGGACCCACAGGGCTTGGAAAGGCCGAGGTTGGTTTTTAAGTATAAAAGTTAGGCCAAAGTGTATATATGTGTGTGTGTATGTGTGTGTGTGTGTGTGTGTGTGTGTATGTGTGTGTGTGTGTGTGTGTGTGTATGTGTGTGTGTAATGATGCATAGTATAACCTTATACTAGTGAGTATGAAATTAGTAACATAATTTGTCTATCATTGATTCCTTACTCACTAATGTAAGAGCAAGGGGTTGACATGAGCAATGATAAAAGCAGTGATGGTTGGCCAATACAAACTACAAAAGGAGGAATCTTAATTGCTACCACTCAATATACCTTAGGACATGATGAAGATGGAAAATGGAGACAGAGAAGGTTTATTTTGAAAAGAACCAATACACAAAACACCAAATATGAAGGCATATAAAAAATGGAATGTGATTCACACTCATTCTCCACATGTTAATCTACAACCTTGCTCCAATTTTTTCTTGGTTCTGATGTCACCACCCTTCCTCCCACCTCTCTGCAGACTCCCTGTGAGCCACTGTCTACCTGTAAACACACACTTGAGAGACCAGGCTAGATAACACAGTGGGCCAACCTCTAACACTTGTACTTATGAGATCCTGAACGATTCATTGCATGTCTCTGAATCTCAGACACATGACACAGCAATTCAAAGGTAGCAATGCGTGTGCAGAGGCCATCTCTCTTGTTCCAATTTTTTCCATAAATTTGTGATCTTCTGAATAAAAAAAAAATGCCACATGGAACTGGGAGATATTTCCAAATCTCTGTCAGATACTGAAAAAAAATCTTGTGGAGTATGGAATTTTCTGATCAGAAATATAGGAAGAATATACTACATGTGGTGTACACCGGGTAGATGGAAAGAAGTGTGAAGATGTGGAAAGGAGGCAATCCTTGCATTGTAGTGAAATTCTTTACTAAACGAAGGCATGGAACAGAGCAGAAAGTGCTTGTTACAGACTCCAGCGACAGACACTGTTCTGAGAGAGCAAGAAAAGCAATTTCCTCAGCTGGAATGTCTGCTGTCTTCATCTGTGACTTTACCCACTATCTACAGAAAGCCATGGTGCAGAGCTGTGAAACCTTTGGTGAAAGTTTAATGCCACTGCTTTTTAATAATGACAAAATGTAATAATAATAACAGTAATAAATAGAAACCTACAAAGGCCATAGGCTTCAGTGAAAGAGAATAACAAGGAACTCAAGTATTTTATTTTTCAGACAAAGAATGCAAAGAGGTGGATTTGAAAAGACCCTTAAGAAGATTGACTTGATATGGATTTCTATACAAGAAATACATGTAAATTATTAAGAAACTTGGGTATTTTTTTCAAAAAGAGCTATACTAACAGTTATTGCTTTTAAGGACATATTTCAAAAGCTGTACCTACAGATTTTTAATTGTGTTTTCCAGAGTATTTTATTTTGTGATTATTAAAAATGGAAAAAAAATACTTTAAGAGGTACTCCCCTGCAGAGGAATCTACTATACTAAGACATAAGACTCTGAAACATGTCTGCCTTTCTTGATACCTGGTTCCAAATATCCCAAATGAGGGGTTAGTGCAGCTGAGTCTGGGACACAAGGAATGCTGAACTCCCTGGGAGCTCATACTTCATTCATACTGGCTCTCTCCCAATTCTACACCATGGGACCAATTCCTGGGACGAAGCACAAAAGCATACCATCTTTGAACTCGATGAATTCTATTGCTGGAACCCACTGTAAGGAAGAGGCAGCTGGTATAAGTGGTTACAAAACCTGAGGTCTTGTTTACTATTTATATTTGCTGAGGAATTTCTTTATGTAGTTGCCAACAGTTAGTCCCTAAAATAACCACTTCAAACAGTGGTTCTCAACCTTCTTCATGCTTTTACCCTTTAACACAGTTCCTCGTGTTGTGGTTACCCGCAACTTAAAATTATTTTCATTGCTACCTCATAGCTCTAATTCTGTTACTGTTATGAATCACGATGTAAATGGTATCTGTGTTTTTCAATGGTCTTATGTGACCCCTGAGAAAGGATCATTCAACCCTCAAAGGAGTCAGGACCCACAGGTTGAGAACCACTGACTTGAAGGATCTCAATCACAGTTATCAGCTGAATCAAGAGTGATAATTTTGCCTCTCAAAAACATCATTATGCATCCCCGAACAACACAGAAGGAATATTATTAAAATATTCCAAAGCTTAAAACCTGGCACGTAGAATCAGGAAATACCACCCTGCTCTCCAGCCTCTAAAATAAACAGTTTTTTCCCTAAAACTTTTAAGCCAATGTCTGGAATCTGACAGAAGGAATATAAGAGCTGGTTATATTCAACAGCCAGTCTGCATCATATCTCAATGTAACCCTGAGCTTATTATTCCTCTCAACTTCCTAATTCTTGTTTTTGGGTAATAGACCAAGAAGAAGTTGTTAAGGGGTGACAGTTGAAGTTAGTGACATGAGACGTGGGCCTTTGCCTCCTGGTTATAGGAGCAGAATTTTTCCTAGTGACCCCCTGCATTCTGTACTTCCACAGCCTTTAAGCATTTCCAACCAGCCAAATTTTTCTATTATCAAAAATCACTTAACTGCATGATTTACTCAGGCTGATCTCACTAGCTTAAATCTCCCAGTAAAATGTATCCCTAAGAGGAATGAATTGTTAAATTAGCTGAAATTGCACTTTTGAGAAACTGAAACAGGTGTGATTTGAATGCACATAATACTTGGATTTTAATGCCTGATGGAGAAAGAAACCCGAAGAACTAAAAAGAATGTATCCCTTGCAAATTTCCTTAGCTTACACACAGTTTTAGATTTATTGGTGGAATAGTGTGGCTGTCCTGATACAATGATTTGAAATTAAAATTTCTCCTAATACCGTACAACTCTCCCACCTGTCTTTTAAAAGGAAAGTGACCATTTACCCTTCTAAGGCAGCATTGTCATTTGCTCTAAATATACCAAACCACAACTGCCGACTGGATGTTGGCTGTGAAATATGAGAAGATATGTGAGTAAATGAATCACATTTCTAAATTTTATTTCTGTTGCTGTAGCTTCTTGTCCTGCCAGGTACCAACCCCCTTTTCAGCCCCAAATAAGCAGACAAACACTTGTATTAACTATAAAACTGTTGGCCAATGGCTAGGGTTTCTTATTGGCTAGCTCTTTCTTAATTATTTACCCATTTCCATAAATCTATGTATTTCTACATGGCCCTATCTTACCAGAGATTGCCTGGAGCATCCTATCCCCCCAAGTCATTCCATGGATTTCCTTCTATTTCTCTGTGCCTATCTTTCCTGAATTATCTTCCTCTCCTTGTCCCACCTATCTTCCTGCCTCTATTGGCCAAACAGTGTTTTATTCATATTCATCAACCAATAAAATAAACATATATACAGAAGGACATCCCCCATTAAATTAAAGTATCTCAAATAAATGCTCTTCACTCAACATCTATGTAATCAGTAATTAACAGCAAATCTGTTGTTTCACATTAGCAACTTTGAGACATAACAATATGATAGCTGTGTTCCCAACTTCATCTCAAATGGTATTGCTTGTGATGACCTATTTTATATTAACACCATGTTTTAGATTCTATTTCTAAGACTTTTTTTTTCTATATAAGCTTTCTTTTGTAAATATATTTTAAAACTCTAGGGGTTGCATTAAAAAAATACTTAATTTACCTTATCGATTCCTATTTGTCCAGTGTTAAATTTGTCATTTAAGCCATGGTTTATCAAAGAATGGCCTATAAGCTACTGGCCTTCCATAGATCCTCCTGAAAAAGGAGGGTAGACAAGGTGTCTAATCTGAAATTTCTCAAGCAACACTGGTAGAAACTTCTGAGATGACTACATAGATAAGTAATGGATGACTTCTATTGATACTCATATTGCTTTCCTCCTGGGCAATGTCAGTTAAGGATGTATTTGGTGTTGTAGTGAATATTGACTGCATTAAATATAAAAATTACAGCATTTGTCTCTTTGATATTCTCTGTGATTAAAAATACGATGCCATCTCCAGGTCAAGTGCTTTTTGGATATTTGGCTTTGTGCATTGAACTAGAGACATTTTTAGAAAATATCACTTTTACTTAAAACAAGTAGAAGGAATACTCTGGTTATTCATGCACAACTCTTTATTATACATTTTTAAAAAGAACAAAATGGACCTGCCATTTCAAAGAAATGAGCTATATTTGCTGTTTGTGAATCACATTGAAGGTTTCATGTGAAAATTAGAATTTAGAACAGCTTATAAATGCATTGATTGTTTTTCAAAAGTTGAAACATTTTACAGTATGCTAGGTATGATATTGACAAATGCTACTTTATATGCTACACAAAGATATATATGACATCATTTCAGAGCTTTGTGGGAGAGCATAGGCTTTTCATGTGCAAGACATAAACTTAACTGTTAGACTTAAAATAATTAAAACTGGGATAAGCTCCATAATTCCATGATGTAATATTTTCAAAATGATCAATGAATGGCATTACCCATGGACTTTTTTGTTTAATAGCTTATGAAAAGTTCATAGATATGACTTCATAGTGCAAACTGAAAAAAGTCAATTCAAGAATTTGCCACATTCTGAGTTTTAGTAACAGCAAAGAAAGTCTTATCAGAAATAATTACCTGAGAAATCTGTGAAGAT
The DNA here is from genome assembly GCA_030556225.1 of Cricetiscus sungorus. NCBI lineage: Eukaryota > Metazoa > Chordata > Mammalia > Rodentia > Cricetidae > Cricetiscus > Cricetiscus sungorus. The sequence goes on from JANBXA010000651.1 coordinate 137,660,584, forward strand.
TATCCTCCGATTTCCAGGTATGCATATATATATGATATATATATATATATATGTAATATATATATGTATATATATATATATATATATATAAAATGTATTTGAGATTATGTTTTCCCCTTGCTATGACCAAAGGACATAAACGATAATTTTTTTGTAGAAACAAATAAAAGAATCCACTTCATTTTATAAGTTAAACTAAATACCAAACAGACTTGAAAAATGTACAAAAATACAACTAATTTTTATTGTTAAAAAGTTATTTTCATAAACATCTATTACATGAATTACATTATTTTATTTCTTAATTTTTATTTTTAAAATGGTAGATAAATATAATCAAAAGCTCTTTGGACTCCTGAAAGATGGGCCCTGTGAACAGAATAGTCTGAGGCAGACACAAACGTCACTCTTTTTGAAAAAGGCTTAGATCATAGGTCCTTTTCTGAACTGAGGTAAGAGTTGTCAGCAATCACTCCAAGTTTCACTCAGAAATGTCCTGATACTGAGTTAATATTAGTTCAGATAGCCCCAAACTCAACTTTTCACACCACAGTCATCCATTCAGTAATTTTAGAGACATTATTTGGTACAAGGTATAAATGACCCAACATTTGGTGAAAAAAGTTATGGCAGGAAATAATATTTTGGCAGTTGAATACTTTTTATTCCAAGTGACAATGGCTTACTATTTTTCTCATGAAATACAAATTGTTTCATTATGAGCTAGCTATAGCATTTCATTAATATCAAAATTCTTGAGAAAGTGTAGTAAATATCTGAATTGATTGACAGCATCTGGGACATGATTATTCAAAGCAGTTGTCTCTTCTCCTTTTCATCTATGAGTTTTTAGTAAGGGTTGATAAACATTTCTTTCTCAGTACAGCCTTAAAACATTTTGCAACTTGAGAATCCAAGCTTCCCATGCTTAGGCCCATTTACATTTACTGAGGACCTCTTGCATTAGGTGCAAACCCTTGGTTCCCCTGCTTAAGCCTACCTAGTCCACTCAGGAACCACAGATATAAGTGGAAGTCCACCTGCAGTTCCTAGGAATTCTGCTCCAGTAGCCGTGCCCATTCAGCATCCTAAAGCAAATAAAGGACCCTGGTTTTCCAAGGTTAGGCTCATGTATATAGCCTGGAAAACTTTTGCATGAGAATTCCAGCTAGCATGGCCTCCTATACCATGCTTCCTTTTCTTAAGCCTTTCAAGAGTGTACAGGAACCACAAAAAGTAGAAATGAATAAAACAAGGAAGATAGAAAGGGCTGAAATATATATTGCAAACTTCTGAAAGACCAAAACTATTAGCCAAAATTATTATACTCAGCAAAACTATATACTAAAGTTGAAGGAGAATGAGAACTCTTCACGATAAAAACATATGAAAGGAATTTTATTTTTTATTATTGTTTGAGATTTCATCCATGCATATAATGTGTTCTGTTCAAATCTACCTCTCTATTTGGTTCTCCATGTACCCCACCACATTTTGTTCAAACAACAAGTAGTTTTCAATTCATTGAGTTCATTTAATGTTCCTATGTGCAGGAGTGTAGACCCATCTACTGGGGCATTGGTAGCCACTCAAGAGCCATATCCTGGAGGAAACTGGCCCTTTCCCTGGAAGTCATCACTCCCCAGTAGGTACTCAACTAGGAATGGGACTTCATAATCCCTTCCCTCACTGATGCTGGGATTTTTGCCAGTCTGACCTGGGATGGTTCTTATGCATGCATTCACAGCTGTGTGAGTTCATGTGTGCAATGTCCCTCCCATAGAATTAATGACTATGAAGATAAGACTCTGGAGGGAATATTTTAATCTGAAAAGAAGGAAAAACAGACTGACCCTGGAGGTCTTGGTGTCACAAGTAATAAAATTCCAGAACACTTAAGTGAAAGATATCTAAGAAAAGACCATCAAACAAAATGACATGTGAAATAAGCATTGTTTAATAATAGCCACAGACTAATATATTATATTAGAAAATACAATAATACAATCAGTTCTTTTGCTGTCTCAAAGAAACACATCTTACTACCACCAACAGATACCACTGGCACCTAGTTTTATGTCTGTTTGACACAAGCTATAGTCATATGATAGAAGGGAAACTCAATTGAGGAAATACCTCAATAAGATTGGCTCTAGGCAGGCATATAGGGCATTTTCTTATTTAGTAACTGATATAGAACGTGATGCCATCCCTGGGCTTGAGGTTCTGTGTTCTGTAATGAAGCAGGAAGAGCAAGCCATGATGAGCAAGCCAGTAAACATCACTCCTCCATGGCCTCTGTTATCAGTTTCTGCCTTGCGTGAGTTCCTGTCCTGACTTCTTCAATGGTGAACGGTGACTAGCGCATCTCTAAGGCCTTCTCAGAGAACCTCTTATTCTTTTATCAATAGATGATTATCAGTACAAAGACTCACCACTGACTGGTCAACGTATGAAGAATAAGGGACTGGATTGGTTGGTTAGCTCTATAACACCCTGGGCTCAGTATCATGGTAGAAGAGGAGGAAGAGAGATTGTAAGAGCCAGAGGTAGAGGTATTCTGCAGCAAAACAGTGTCTATTAGATAAGCCAGTGCCACTGCAGTCATGACTGAATGCACAAAACCTGCACTTGATCAAGCCAGTCACAATCCCAGTATGGGTGGGTGAGGGGACCCTTTGAGCAAACACATTACATGCCTGTATTTCTAAACAATAAGCACACACACACACACACACACACACACACAGATGAGCAATAGATAGGCCACAGTGTAGTAAAAGAAATAAGGTCTCTTTCAATTTTGTGTACCCTCCCAAAAAGTGTCTATGACAGCTTTGTGAAAGCATGAAGCATGTATTATAAAGAAACCAGTATGTATGTGTCATGTGTAGTATCTAGCCTGATAGTTAACCAGTACCAAATAGAGACACACATATGCTTAACCCTTATCTTCTGAAAGTTTAACAGTCACAACTTTATTAAAAATGATATCAAGAATATTATTTGAGTAAGACTTAAGGTCATACTGATAGCACAAGTCAGAATTGAGAGCATCATCCCTATGGTAAACCTATAGACTATGCAAATATAGCTATGAATGGAAATTGGATGATTATAAACACTTGCATTTTCAATATATATATATTGTGTGTGTGTGTGTGTGTGTGTGTGTGTGTGTGTGTGTGTTTGTACATACAATTTTTCCTTTAGAAATATTATTGCCTTAACCAACATAGGAGATAAAATAGCTTTACTAGCGGTCTTGGAAAGGTAGAAGTAATTGAATGATTTTGTTAAAAAGAAAAAGAATCAAAAACAGGAAGTTAGAAAACATGAAATATGCAATAACGTAGGTATTTACAGAAGTTTAGAAAAGTTGGAGATTCCCCAAACCAAGAACAATAGCTGGAGACCTGGGATCCTTTAAAAAGATATACACTTTCTCCAAGATGCAGAATCTAATTAAATCACACACAAAAGAGATGCTTAATGCCTGTTTGGTTCAGGAGATCTCTGACGCTGTTACCCACAAAATAAAATCCCAATTCTGAACAAAAACATTCTGCTTTTCTTAATGACCAGCTGTTCACCCCTGTGCTGTGTATATAGGAAGGGGATATTCATCAATGATATGAATTACAAAATCACTACTTGTTTAGGGAAACATTGACAACCAAATACTACAAACTCTGACAATTCTACTTGTTTGGGTATGTTTAAGAATCAAATTGTATATATTCCGAAATACAAAGAATGATATTTGTAATGAATTTTACTTTAAGAAGTTTTTAAATTAAGTCATACAGTTTATCAGTAAACATACATATGGTTCAAAATATCTATGAGTGATATTCAAGTGTTTATTTCAACTCAAAGAAATATAATTCAATAACATTTATATATGCAAACGCTATGAGAGATGTAGAATGTGGAGATGAATATAAGAGTTTAATTAGAAGTAAATTGTACACCTGGTTTAGATTTTTGGAATTAAGTGTTCCCTTTGAGCTGTCTTGAGCCTTGCAAGCAAATCTCGCTCACACAGGAAAAGGAGGATGAGTGTTTTTTTCCTTAGGGCTTTTCTATTTCACAGTTTCTCTTCATGAATCACATCTTTGGCATCTATCTTCCTCTTTTGAAAAGTCTAAATCTTGTTAACTTTTAAAGGAGAGAGTTTAAAATGTTCATTTTAATATGTGACAATTGTTGTACCCTGCTGCTAAGAATATTGTCATTATACAGGGACCATCCACTCTATTAAAAAATTTTAATAGATTAGGGTTAAACAACCCCTCCAAGCCAATGAAGGTATTGAAAATCCTGCCTAGTACCACTCTGATAGGTTTTATTTCAATCAAAACTTCTCATTAAAATGAGTACTAATTGTAGTAATCTAAATAGTGTTTCTAACAAACATCTACATCTTAATTACTAAAATTTGTGAATGTAATCTTAAGCACAAAGGAAATTGAAGATTCCATGAAGGTGAGGACACGCAGATGGAGAAGTTATTCCTTGAGTGGATTATCTTTCTGTCACAAAGTTCTCATCAGAGAGAAGAATTGAGATTGGACAACAGTGGGAAGAGCCAACGGGACAATAGGAAGCATGATGTGATGGTGGCTACTGGCCAGGAAAATGGAAGAACTAATTCTGCTTACTTTTTTATTTTAGCCTCATGAGATTCATTATTTATTTCTGACCTTTGAAATTGCAAGAAAATAAATCCTTGCTTTTTAAATCACTTAGTTTGTATACTTATCCCAGCCCTATTAGCAAACTAATATAATAATGTTCAGCAACGTAATACCAGGTAGTGATACTTCAGTTATTTGCTTCCCAGAAATTTTCTAAAGGGAGGAATAAAAAGGCATTGATTTTCTACAGCAGAAGTGCCAACACCTGGAAAATTACTGTTACCATCAGTTTCTACACTCTTGACCTTCATTACACAGACCACAGCCCTCAAATGTATGACTATGACCCATCATAAATTAATCATATGGATTCAACCATCCCATTATGTAGGGCCTCTTGTTTATTCATAAGAACAAAGTTCTTCTAGGAAGGTGAAATATTTCTATCATGCATGCTAATTATTACAGATTATCACATGACAATAAACTGTCTTCATCCCATTTCAAAAGAGCAAACCTGTCATGTTGTCAAACCACAAGTCTACTGCATTTAAAATATGCACTTTGAGTAACTGAACTGTCTTTCATATTGGTGGGCAGTCCTGTGGTTTAATGAACTTCAGGTGTTATTTCAGAACTGCTATTTTCTTGTTTTCAAACAATAACTTAGGAAAATTCTTGGTCAGTCATGTAAGTGGGGATAACATTTTGGCTTGGAATTTTCAAATACATTGAAAGTTGTATTTATTTTCCTCTATATTTTTTCCTGTCCTTGTTATCTTTAGTTGTTGACTTGATCCGCCTTTGGAAAAGACCCTTTCTTAAAGAATTGCCCTATCAGATTGGCCTCTGGGTGTGTTTATGAAGCATTTTCTTAATTGCTCATCAGCATAAAAATGCCCAGTCTGCAGTGGCCCTTACCATCCCTGGACAGGTGGCCTGGGTTGCATAGGGAAGGTAGCTGAGCAAGCCAGAGAAAGCCACCCAGAAAGCTGCTTTCTCAGTTCCCATCTCCAGATATCTGGTTTGAGCTCCTGCCCTGACTTCCCTAGATGATAAGTTATAGCCTGTATCTCAAAAAAGCCCTTCCCGAACTAAGCTGCTTCTCACAGCAACAGAAAGAAAACTAGAACAATTCTTAAACAAACTGCTGCTCTTTTAAGGAATATTTTAGGTTAGATGATCTTGAAAGACCCATCAGATCCTGTGTCTATAACCTAAGCAATGTTCATACCATCTATGCTTAACTTATAGAATAACAGTTATCATTAAAATATTAATTGATCTAAATGTTTCTTCCTTTTATTAACATGGTTGTTGTTTCTGAAAGCATAAACTCAGTTTTAAATTCCCAAATAAAAATCCAGTTTTCATTGCTATTTTAGAACACCTGACATGTGAATTTCATTTGCTTTGGTGCTTTTGTAAAAATACAGTACCAAATATCAAATTCAGATTTAACAACCACATTTGTAGGAGTGTGGGTGGGAAACAGGCATTTGCCAAGAGAATTTGAAGCTATCAGTCTTTTCGTAAGATTACTGTGAATCTTTGCAATTTAAACTGCATAATGGAAACGCAGCTATCCATTTTGGGAAAGGCACACAAATAATATTATGGAAGTGTTAAGAGCTGTATAAGAAAACAATCCAAGCAGCTGTTACATAACAGGAAACAAAGCTTCTTGTCTGGCATACTTTAGGGACAAGACAATAAATAATGGCAACACTAACATGATTAAAAAGCAAACATGTTTACAAAAGCTTTCCCCAAACCATTTGTTAGTTGAGGAACAAAACCCTCAGATAAGTGAACATTACAAATCTGTTACACCTATGTCTTATAAAGACGAAAGAGCCTCCAAATTACTTACTTCAAGAAACAGCAATTTCTGTTGGCACGACGCATGGAAAGTGTTAGCCTCGTGGGAATCCATTTGTGACAAGACAGCAGAAAGCAGCCAGTGCTTTGACAATAAAAAAGTGACAGATAATGCAGAGGTAATCAATCTGAATGGTATAGAATATTGAAACTGTGAAATGTGTAAAAGCCAGAAGGTACATCTTGATATCAATGCAGGAAACTACTGAAATTCAGAGCAATTGTGAAAAGGTAGGAGTCAAAAGGCCAGCAGAAGGATGCTGAAAGCAGCCATGTCTGTATCTTCAAAAGCAAACATCCTCTTTGGGTAGATTGTCCCTATAGCAAACAAAGCCGTACACCATCCCAAAATATCTAAAAAGAATAAAACCGTACTCACCTAAGAAAAAAAAACAGAATTGCATAAATCATTCTTAGGGTTCCGAAGAGTAACTTCTTTTATTAGTATCTCAGTGAAAATATTCCCAAGAAGTGTCATTGTTTTAATCTAAACAAATAAAATTTTACCCAGTATGTATGAGTAGACAGTCAAAAGGAGGTAAATTTCTTGGTCTTGTTTGTTGACCAATCACAGAAATTAAACATGTACGAGTGGGAACACGGTCATTTTCTCAGGGGCGATGTCACCACATACCTCAGACTACGTAAAGTGAAGAGCCTGACAGAGGACCAAGATCACCAGTCACCCGCTTCCTTTGTCAAAGATTTCTCTTGAAATATGGTGACCATTTTTCCTAAACAAAATCTCCCCATCCATAATAGAAATAGTCTCTGATAAAATGTGCTTTAAATGCCTCATTGTGTGTACAACTGGGCATGAGTCATCACCTTTCCCCAATCATTCATTTATCCACCATGAAATCCACCCAGTATGCAGGAATGTTATGCTTCTGGGTCCACTAGTCTCTGTGCTTGGCTCTAATGCAAGCACTATCCATCCACTGGCTGCCTTGACTGCATCCCTACACTCAGGCCATAATGCTGATCGTTCTCCTCTGTGAGACAGAAGAACCTAAGAGATGGTGAAAAGCATTTAGCATTTCTTCTTCGTGCTTGACAGAGCTCACTTGTGATAGCTAATAATTCAGAGAATAAGGCTAAGTGTGCTACATATTTGTAGCTCATTTTCTTTCCTACTCATTTCTTTTCCATTTGAAATTAGAGGAGCAGAAAGTAATGCACTCAAAATTCCCTTGATTGCTGTGTTTTCAGTTTGATTGATTTCTGTTCCTATTATTTCCTTCATGTTACTTCATGTTAAATGTCTTTGTGTTTATCACGTCCTAAAGTAAAAACTCAGTTCACTGATTTAAAATTCCTTTTTGTATGTACACATAAAAAACTATCAAGTATTATCTGCTTAATCACAGTTTTAGGTGTATCAAAACATGTTTTTTATATATATATTATTCACTTGTTTTCTTTCTCACTCAAAATTTCAAAGTAATTTCTCTTCAGTCCATTGGATATTTCAAAAGTGTTGCTTAATTCACTAATGTTTAAGTACACTGTATGTATCATAGTGTCATTACTTTAGAATAAGTCTTTGAAACAGAACATTAATTGTGCAGATTCATCTGCTGGAACTTAGTATGTCTTATATTGCACTGTGATGTATCGACTAGGTGGAAGTTTCTAGTGTTTTTGAAGAGGCTCTATATTCTACAGATGTTAGTTAACAGTCTATAAATCTCAGTTACGTTAAGATGACTTCCCAAAATGCCTCTGAATTCTGTGATGATTCTTTGTCTAGTTACTTTATCAGTTAGTGCAGGAAAGGGAGGAGTTCAATTCACCTGCTTGGGTGACAGGTTTTTCTATCCATTTCTCCCTTTCTTTCAAGCTCTGTATTGTAGCTTGAAGATATATTAGAGATGCATATATATTTAGGAATGTAGTATCTTCCCAATCATTGACACTTTAGTCTTTGTGAAATTCCCTTTATCATGACCTTTTACAATCTGTCTGATATAAATGTAGCTGTACTGATTTCCCTGTATTTGATTTTACATAGTGTATCTCCTTCAAACCTTTCAGTTTGTCTTACCAAGATTTTTATTTTCATTTGGTTGTTCCTCTGGTCTTATGACATTCCAGACCCAATCCAGAGCCTTGCTCATGCTAATTAGGATGTCCACTTCTTCAACTTAGATTCAGACCTAGCCCATTAGTTTGTCTTCTTGTATCTTTATGTTTAAACTTAATCCTATGTAGGCAATATGTAGCCATGTTTGATTTTAGTAAAGTCTATTTTTATTGGAATATTCACAATGATTAAGTCATTTATATTTTTTATTATTATTGTTATTATCTACAAATGTTCCTATTTCCTCCCATTATATCTTTTTATTTGTTACATTCAGTATAGTTATAACAGTTTTAATATTCTGCATTGAAATTTCATTCTCCTAACCCTATTTCATGTCCAGGGCTATTTCTATTTCATTTAGCCTTATGAAATACCATGGCAGGAAAAGAGAAGAGAGTGATAGTACTTAAGCTCTTGAATACTTAACCTCTTTTCTCAGCTCATTGGCCAGTGGGGAACAGCACATGTGAGGAAATTGGGAGGTGGCCACATATAGATCTTTAATGAGCAGCCATTGTCACCATTATTGACACTTCTGGCCATAAAATGTCCATTATTGTGGCATGTTCCAAGACAAATAGAAAGTTTTATCTTATCATTAATTCAAGTTTGAATTTCAATGTTTGAACATAAGACTTTTTAAATGTTTTCTACTTATAAACCCTATCTTTCTGAGAAAAGTTTATGCAGTCTTTGCTGTTTAGGTATATAACATAGACATAAAATCAATTCATTGATAATAAATTATGTTTATTTATCATTTATTTAAATGCATTTATTTTATCATTTAATAAAGACTAATGAGATAAAGAATTAGATTTTAGCTAAATTTTTGTTACTGCAGAACATGGTATCTTCACCTTTTGTCAGAGTTCATTTATAGTTTAATTTTATAATAATAAATTATAAAATAATCTGGTCACCATAAATATAAATTCATAAATATGCATAATACTAAATCTCAAAAATTATTTGTTTAGAGACATTTTTGAAACTGTTTAAAAATTCTGCCCTATTTCCAATCCAAAATTTATTTAGTAGTTTTAATGAAAGTGCAGAAATTCAAAGGCAATTTATAAAAATCAAACATTGTAAAATAATAAAATTTTAAGATTTTACACTTAGACGCTGGAATGCTAATAGAAAATATTTAAATGTTTGTTTTCCATTATCTGGCTATTAAATTTTTTTGTAAGATGAGAAATCATCTATATTCAGTGAAAAGACTGACTCCCATGACACTGGACACTTTTGAATTCAATCCCATGTGTTTCAGAAAGATTTGTTGGAACTGTGCAGTGTGATGGCAGGTAGAAGGCTACACATGTGTATTGTGTATACAAAGCAAAGCTACATGATACAACATGGACAGCACTACCAGAAAGATTTGGATTAATTGTTGAACGTTGCATGTCTCAAAGCTTTTACTCTTATTAGTTCATGATCCTCAAATTTTGTTGCAGGACTCCACATAAACTAACAGTTGAAGAGTTGAAATCTAGGTATGCCATAAGTAATCAATACTGAACATTGATTCAGACTGAAGGAATGAGTACACAGATCTCATCAGCATCATGACAGTCAATTTTCAAACGATAACTGGGACAAAATAAAAAACAGAAAGGGAAAATAAGGGAAGTTCCATATGTACAGCAGCCTTTGACTATCAGCAATACTGACTGAATGGTAGCATTTTGCCATACTTGGAACTGGGAAACAGCACCTCAACATGACCTGATGGGCTCCTATGAAGAATGTCTTGGTCATTACTCTTAATGGTTGTTACTTGGCCACATTTGAGAGATGGGAGTGGAACATGATCTTTGGGGAGGTATAGCTTCCTTAACTAAAACTTTCCCAGTGGGAAGTTGGAATCTCTATAACTAGTAACAATCAATTACCCACCACCACCCACAAAGGATTGCTCAAAACACTCTGGTCACACCCATAGTTAATTCTAAGCTACCTTGAAGTTGCCCTTTCTCTGCTCTCATATCTGGTACCCCTGTGTGCTTAAGAAGCCACTGTCCTGGGGTTGTCACACTTTAGAAAGTTCATCCCCTTCTCTTTCTCCTATCTCCCTCTCCACTCACTGCCCCCACACTCCCAATATGCTCAGGAAATCTTGCTCCTTTTTCCTTCTGTGAGGGACCTTGTATGAATCTCTTAGGTTCCTCCTTGTATCCTAATTTCTCTGGCATGTGAATTATAGACTGCTGATCCTTTGCTCTATGTCTAAAATCCATATATGAGTGAGTACATATCATGTTCTTCTTTTTGTGACTGGGTTACCTCACTCAGGATGGTTTCTTCAAGTTCCATCCACTTGCCTGCGGATTTCAAGATTCCGTTGTTTTATTCCATTGAGTAGTATTCTATTGTGTAAATGTGCCACATCTTCTTTATCCATTCTTCTGTTCAGTTGTATCTAGGTTGCTTTAAGGTTTTTGCTATTACAAATAATGCTGCTGTGAACATAGTTGAACAGATGTCTTTGTTGCATGGATTTGGATCATTTGAGTATATGTATTATTTGAATGGAATTGCCGGGTCCTGTGGTAGACTGATTCCCATTTTCCTGAGGAACCACCATACTGATCTCCAAAATGGCTGTCCAAGTTTGCACTCCCACCAGCAATGGAGGAATATTCCCCTTTCTCCAAATCCTTTCCAGCATAAGCTGTCATTGGTGTTTTTAATTTTAGCCATTTTGACAGGAGTAAGATGGTATCTCAGAGCTGCTTTGATTTGCCTTTCCCTGATGGCTAAGGATGTTGAGCGTTTTCTTGAGTGTCTTTCAGCCATTTTGGATTCCTCTATTGAGAATTCTCTCTTCAGTTCTGTACTCCACTTTATAATAGGGTTATTTGGTTAGTTTCTTGAGTTCTTTGTATATTTTGGAGATCAGCCCTCTGTCAGATGTGGGGTTGGTGAAGATCTTTTCCAATCTGTGGGCTGCCATTTGGCCTTGTCAACTGTGTCCTTTGCCTTACAGAAGCTTCTTAGTTTGAGAAGGTCCCATTTATTAATTGTAGATCTCAGTGTTTGTACTACTGGTGTTATATTCAGGAAGCAGTCTCCTGTACTAATTTGTTCAAGGGTACCTCCACTTTCTCTTCTAAGAGGTTCAGTGTGGCAGGATTTATGTTGAGGTCTTAGATCCATTTGGACTTGAGTTTTGTGCATGGTGATAGACATGAGTCTATCTGCAGTCTTCTACATACCATCATCCAGTTATGCCAGCACCATTTGTTGAAGATGCTTTCCTCATTTCATTGTATAATTTTGCCTGTTTTGTCAAAAATCAGGTGTTTGTTTGTGGGTTAATATCAGGATTTTCAATTTGATTCCATTGGTTTACCTATTTTTGTGCCAATACCAAGATGTTTTCAGGATTTTAGCTCTATAATAGAGCTTGAAGTTGGACATGGTGATGCATCTTGGAGTTCCTTAATTGTACAGATTGTACAGGGTTGTTTTGGCTATCCTGGTTCTTTTGTTTGTAGAAAGGGAGGAGAGGAGAACTTGTGGGACTTGGAAGATTGAGTCAGAGGATGAATAGACAAGAGCAAAAAAAAAAAAGAGAGAGAGAAAGATACGGAGAGATACCATACCATAATAGAGGGAGCCATTGTAGGTTTGAAGAGAAAACTGACTCTAGAGAAATGTTCAGAGACCAACAAGGATAACCCCAACTAACAATCTGAGCAACAGTGGAAAGGTTATCTGCCCTTCCCTGATAATGAGATTGATAACTAACTTACTCATATGCCATCATAGAGCCTTCATCTAGTAGTTGTTGGAAACAGAAGCAGATACCCACAGCTAAACACTGAGCCAAACTCATGGAATCCAGTTGCAGCGAGGGAGGAATGATAAGGAAAGGGGTCAACCCAGGCTACAGAAACCCACAGAGACAGCTGAATTGAACAAGGGGGAACTGATGGACCCCAGACTGATAGTTGGGAAACAGTATTGAACTGACTCAGGCCCATGAATTTGGGTCTCAGTTAGAAGGCTTGGGCAGTCTAAGAGATCTCTGGCAGTAGAACCAGGATGTATCCCTGATCCACAAAAGGACTTTGGGAACATACACACACACACACACACACACACACACACACACACACACACACAAAATATATATATATATATATATATATATATATATATATATATATATATATCTCAAAGTTCATCCCCTTGGATTCAGTTCTCCTCCAAGAGAATTATGTTAGGTTAGGGCTGTAAAACACCACAAGAATTGACTTCCCTTTAAAAGTATGCAATTTGCCCTCCAGGATCAATATTAACAATTGTTTGTCCCATAAGGGTCTTTCCAATTTTCTATCTTACTTTTAGTAGGCATGTCATTACATAACTTTCAGTTTGAGATATTCTACACCTGCCCTGTAAGGCTTTGCCTAACTAAGCCGGGAGGAACCAGTATATGCTCATAAGTTGCATAAGTTAGAGCCTATTTATTGCACTCAGGGTTAACACTGCTAGCATCAACATAGTCCTTCAGTTTTGCTGGTCTTTACTATGAATGGAATCAGGATCTTTTTAGTCTCCACCAGACTACTCTTCATGTGTTTTGGCTTCATTTTGCTTTATTTTTTAACAGCATGTGTGTATATTAGTAACATCAGGTTTATATAAATTTTTATTATAATCAGAATTTACTCACTGTATTTTAATAATTTTAATTTTAATTTACTCACTGTATTTAATAATTACACTCCAGGTGGCTTAAGACTTCCAATATGTATTTTTAATTAGCATAGGTTTAGGGATAATTGTGGTCCTCTAGGGTGTCAGTGAAACAATGTAACCAGGATACCTGATCCCTTCCATCATCAGGCTCTACCAACTCCCCTGAAGGCTTCCTGGTCTCTGTGGGGACTGGGCAGTGTGAATATTCTGTTAAATGTCTTGACACCGCAGGGATGGGTGTTTCTTCTCTACGTCATCCTTTTTTTCAGAGTGAGACTTTCCTAATTGCAATAAGACTGAGCAGCATAAGGCAGCATATGAGTATTTGGTCAATAGTGTACCCCATATGTTCTGTCATGCATCTGAAAAGCACACAGTATTCTAGGTCAAAACTGTGCATTGTGCTGGGCTGGGTGAGATGTAGATCTGTCTGTGAACAGAAAATCACAGTTGAAAATGAGAGCAAGGATATTCCCAGCAAGAGAAATGTATTATTAAGGATGCGTAGGAAAATTAATGGCAACATTATATAATCACAAATGTCCACAATCTGATTGCAGAAAATAAAAGTGAAAACTCTTTTCTAAGCATACTCTAAGAAAGAAGGCTTTGAGAAAAATGAGTAACACTAACGTGGAAGGAACAGAAGGTTTATGAGTGGAATCACTAGAAATACTTTTTGATTGGTAGAAAGAACCAGATGGCTGGGACTGAAACAGACTAATTAGGACTCATTCTTAAACAATTGGCCCAAACCTTTTAAAACTTTCAAACAGAGAGAGATTTGATGCCTGGAAATTGAGTTCAAGATGAGCAGATATAACACAGTCAATTTTGGCCGTCTCAAATATGGAGTGTTCTTGAGCACTAGGGTGAAGATGACACTACACCATCCTGTAAGAAGACTGAGGACAGTGGTTTAGGTGTGGTTCAGGTGGCTGACTAGTTTCTCTCAAATGCCAGCTTTAGCCCTAGCAGGTGATACAACAGCCTTACTTATAAAAAAGTGAATTAATGGTAATGCAAACTTTGATTATTATACATAAAACACTACATGCTAATTGCTTGCTTCTTATGTTCACAATAAATTA
>JANBXA010000651.1:137677500-137827500 GCA_030556225.1 Cricetiscus sungorus
TTTTAAAGGTTTAACCTCCATCTTCGTGCAATAGGAGGTCTATATCACTGAGCCCACAACTTCAAAGGAGATTGTGAAACCCTATTCATCCCCACCACCTTTATATAGTCTTGCCACGAGGTGAGCACTTTGCTTTGCCACATACTTGCTGCCATTTTTTTCTGCCTCAGCATCACAGTCCCTAAACCAAGCCACCACAGGAAACAACTTGCATAGAATGGAGATTCTAAAATATCAGCCCAAACAAACCATTTCCCTTTATAAATAGATTATGTCTTTTATTTTTTATAGTAATAGAGAGCTGACCAGCACAGGTATTTCCAAGTTCTTGACCTCAGACTGTGGCTGGCCCTATTTTCAAAATTCATTAAAACATAAATCTTTTAGACATTTTCACTTAGTGAACTCCACCCAATGCTGTCTTCCTTTCTTGCTTCTTAGCAAAGAAACCAATGTCCTTATTTCTTTCTTTTGACAACTCTTCTTGTCATCTTCTGGTCTTCATAGTTTGTTCTTTTCTCCATGCCATGTTGTCCATAGCCTCTGGACAAATGCAGGGACTTTTGGACAGAAGGAATTTCTTTCCATTGGGCTTTAGGTAGTAAACCTTTTCATTCAGAATGTGTGTGTTTGCTCTTTGTTACCTTTCACATTTGAATGCAACCCTCAGAGAAAGGAAAACAAATGTGTTCTGTATAGTTTTTCTATTTTCACCATCTGGAGAGTTCTGTGTATTTTCAAAATAGTAACATAAATGATCAAATCTCTGGTGCTCCCATAGAAATTCTACATCTTATTCTATGAGTCCAACACCACCACAAAATCTCAATGTATTTGTCCCAACTCTTTGTCATCCTCTTCATTCATTCTGCTGTCAAATTCTTCTTTACCAGTTAGTCATGGTGTTATTCCTTGCCTTCCATTTTTCCACCTCAACAATCAAGTGCTAATAACCAGGCTCTTGGGTGGACCTCTGAATCCCATAATTCTACTTCAATCACTATTCTTCCAGTATTACAATCTGCAGTACTCCTATCATTTCACTGGCTGTTTGGTATATAGCAATGTCATAGCACCACATATAATGAAATCATAGCACCTTTAAATGCATAGGGAACTGGCTATGTTTTGGCACTATGGAAATTTGAGGCTGAATAAAACTTTGTGGGTAGCTTGTCTGGTTTATACTGTATACATCTACTCAATGGGTATGTGACTACTTAAAATGTCACCAATAATTTCTAAGAATATTGTGTGGGTGGCAGTCAAAACCACTTCTAGTGAAGAGACATTGTTTCACATCTATTCAGTCTTGGTGTCTGTTACAACCATGTTCAGCATCAGTTAACCCAACTGTGAATGACTATTTAAAACACCTCTGCTTTGGTGTGTATACTGATTTGAATCTGTGGGTGAGTAGTGGCTAGCATTGATACAGATGCTCAGTAATGCTAGGACTCATATCCCTGAGAGTTTTCTGATCTCTGACTTATGATAGCTACATGGCCAGTACACATGAAAGTATCACATCCTCTTTCACACTAGAAGAGGAGGCTTGAGTAAAAAAGGCAATAGTAAAGGAATAGTGTCTCATGAACTGTAGAAATTCAGAAAATCCAGGATCCACAGTTAATCCTGAAAAGAGAACATTGGAAGTAAATATTGATGAACCAATACTCAGGGTCTACAACATATTAGCTCCATATCTTCCATTTCTGCATTTACAGTCAAGAATTTTGCTAAATATCATGTTTCTTAAATACTTATTTATTAAGAAATCAGCATGTAAACACTTGTTACTGAAAATACCTAATGTGTATAACCTGAAGAGATAAATTGTTACTATCTACAAACCTTGTAAGTTATCCTTTAAAATTTTATCTGACCAACATGTCTCACTCTTCTATTGATATCAGATTGAAAATTATAAATGTTGTAGGTTAATAACATTCTTCAAATTGAAATATAGTTGGTAGCAATGTACAAAGTGAATTAATTTAAATTCTCCATTTAGAAGTACAACATGTATAATTTAAATGAGTTTATAGGTTCTAAGTATAAAATTCATATTCAAAAATAGTGACTCTATATACTCCTGAAGCATGAATTAATCACATAAACACATATCAATAGATCAATAGATGATGGCTAAGAAGGAAAGAAAACTTTATCATGTGGTTTTGAATAAATACATCAATTGGTATATAAAAATGTTTAATTTATATAAATGTCTTAGGAAAATTGATTAATGCAGTTTGTATATTTTTGTCACTGTGCTGATGAGGATGAACTGAATAGATTAACATGAACACATGCCTGAAATACTATTTTTTTCTTTCAATATGGCATCTAAATACTTAATATTTCACAAACGTTTTCTAATATTTTTCCTTTTATTAAAAGCAAAATAAGTTATGGGAATGCAACTCAATTGGTAGAATGGACGCCCCAGAATGTGTGAGTCTCTGAATTCAATGCTCAGCACCGCACATACCAGGCTCCCTGGTGCATGTCTGTAATCCCAATGCTTAAAGGTGTGGTAATAGCATTAAAATTTAAGTTCATCTTTGACTGCATTGCAAGTTAGAATGTGACATTAGCCCCATGTCTTTTTATATGCCAAGCATCACTCAACCTTCTAGACTCCCTTCTCAGTGGGTAAAGGCTCACATATGAGTAACCATGAGTGCTTGGGAAGCAGCCCTTCTGTCATATCATGTAGATGGAGGTAACTATTGTTAAGTAGTTTGAAAACATATTTGAACAGTTGCTTTTAGCCACTGAATATCCAGGACACATTATGGATGCTGGGAGATCACAAATGAGTGCTCATCAAGGTTTCACATCTACTTAGAATCTTTGGTCGATGTAAATGACAATATCTTTAGGTCATCTTTTGTTTACTTTGTTGTTGTTTAATTGCTTGCTATCCAAGTTTTAAAAGATGTATCCCAAACTGTCTTTGAACTCTTGTCCTCTTTCTCTTTAGCATTTCTGACAGGTGTTTTATACTCCTCAAGCAGCCACCTTATATACAATTTTCCACCTGATTCATGTCAAATTAAGCTAGGTGTTATATTTCCATATTATAGAAGTGGAACTTTAAATGCCATATGGGTTTGTCAAGATGGCTGAGTGGGTAAAAGCACTTGCTGCCAGGACTGAGAACTTGCATTCAATCGCTGTGACCCTTGTAGTGAAAGGAAAGAAAAGACACAGCAGGTTTCCCCCTGATTTCCACAGGCATGGCATGGAGTGTGAAGCCCACAATCACAGAAAGAAATAAGTAAATAAATAAATACAATGTAATAAAATTTAATATCTTCTGACTAATTGTTTTGTACTGAAAATGGCTAGAGCACCTTGTCCATTTTCCAATCCACTATTGTATTCACAGCTGTTTAGCTATAGCCTTATGTAGGGAAAGAAAAAGAAAAAAGAAAAATACAGAGAACCTGTGTTCTGGACTTGGCTTCCACTAATTGCCCAAGAGATTGTGACTTCCAAGCCCTCACCTTCTATTTGGCCAGTAGCTAAATCTATTGTGGCAACATTCCTAATTTAGCTTACGTATAAACAGAGATGCAGAAACTAAATCCACCTGATTTGCTATGGAAATTGGTTGTCTAAAGTAGAAACCACACACCCATTGAGAAGGAGCTCTAGTAAATTAGTTGATGCTTGGAAATAATTGCTTTTCCACATGGGCTTATAATGGATTTATGAAGTATAAATAGAACAAAAAACCAAAGTTCTTAGATAAAAGATGGAAAGGTTTTGAGTTTTGTACATGTAGAAAAAAAGTCAGCAAAGAACCAGTAGCTCCCATGCTGAGGTTTTTCTTCAAACTTTGTACCCAGTACTAGGAATTTATATGAATGTAAATACAAAAAGGATAGACAAAGGTTCACTATGGTCCTTAGGATTAACTCATTTAAGGTGAAAATTAATTAAATTACTTATTTTAAAAATTTCTGCCAGGCTGTGGAGGTGCACACCTTTAATCCTAATACTCAGGGGCAGAGGCAGGGTGATCTCTGAGTTTGATGCCAGCCTGGTCTACAAAGCAAATTCCAGAACAGCCAGATCTATTGCACAGGGACACCTTGTCTCGAAAAAAATAGAGTCTAACAAAATAAAATCCTTCATTCTCTTTAGATTGTATTTTATGAGAACAGTTTGAACTACCCAAACCCATGCTCATTAAGAATGGTTATGGTATCAGGGCTGTGCAGGTGAGGCTCAATGGGCACCAAAGTGGATTGCATGAGCTATGGAATCTATTCCACCAACAGATGTTTAGGCTTTTTCATCTTGTTTGTATGAGAATGAAGTAGGGATATCTCATCCTCCAGCTTGATCTTTACTCTTTCTTACCCCCTCTGTCTCTTCTTAATTCTATTCTTACTCATTTTGTCATCTAAACATGCCCCCAGAAATTGTATTCTGAAATTATGTCTCACTACACCTCTTTAGTTACACACACTTAATATTTTAATTATTGGTTATTTGTCTATCTGAAGGTTTATATTTGCCTCTTCCTCAGGGAGAGTATTATGAATGCTCATTTTTGTGCCATTTGTACAGACTAAGAGACAAATTCTAAAAGGTCATTTTAGTTTGGATTTTAAAAAGGCAGCACAAATCAGAGCAAGAGGTCGTCAACCCACATCTGTGGTCAAGGGTCTGAGTCTGTTGACAAAGGAGAAATGTGTAAACTAACAGATGGCAAAAGATGTCAGTACCCTACTCTTCCCATTAGCAAACTAGATATCACCTCCTAAAATGAAATTGGGAAAATTAAAAATGCTACTTTTACAGTTTTCAGAATTTCCTTCCCTTCAAGAGCATTGGCAAAACTAATCAGCAATTAGATTTTCCTATACCCAATGCACACACCAAAGTAGATGCTATCCCACCAAAGAAATAGGCTTGTTCCTGTATATTTGTGATATTTTTTCATTTTCAGCTATATATATATATATATATATATATATTCTAGTATATGTTTCTATAATACTACATTAGATAAATTCTTACTATACTTCTCTGCAGTGCCTAAGAAAGATAAATATTCCACTCTGGTATCTTATTCTTTATCTTGAAGTAAAGTATTTTACATGCCTTACACTTACAACATTTTGTACATTTATTTTCTTGCTTTTCACCGTGTTTTAATTAAAAATTTTAATTTATGACCTATGCAAATTACCCTTTAAAATGGTAACTTTTACTTCAGTATAAACGCAAAAGGCTTTTTAAAATTTTTAATGACAAAATTAGTAAAAATGTTAAATATTTAACCTTCATTTTAGCATACATTTCTGTATGACTCAAAGATGATCACCTAGCATGCTGTGCATTTCAAAAGCCTACAGCTAAATATTGTAATGATGGAAGGGAATTTGAGTTTTATTCTTTTCCTGAATTATCTATATGTTAATATTCTATTGTAACAGAATGCCAATTTAGTTTGGATTCTTAATGAAATAATGATTGAGGAACTACAAACTTTACACTGAAGATATGACAGATGACATTATTATTATTTGCATGTTTGTGAAAATTACCTCCTGCTTATAGGCTCGCCTCAAATCTTCTAACATAGCCTCTTTGTGGCTACATCAGTTTTGCTAATGGAAGTGAGACATGGAGAAACTCCACATTTACACTGTACACTATCTAAGAGCAAACCTCTGTCCTAAGCAGTGTACAGTCAATCTGCATGTAATGGCAGCTTAATTAGAATAAAATAAGTATTAGTCAGTATCAGAAGGGAATGTGGGTGGAAAGGTGAGAAAGGAGGGGACGCCAAAAGACAACTGGTCCTTTCTAATGTTGGCTTGAAAACAAAGTTACCTCGAAAGCAGAGGCCATTTTCCTAAGATTCAGCTCCACAACTCCTCAGATGTGGATGGAATAAATTACATGTCCCAGTAGTTGGTAGCTAATGCTCTGAAGATACTATTAATTTTTCTAAGTTGCATTAAAAATGTTCTGATCCTTATTAGAAAATTCCTCAAAACACTTGAGATAATTAAAGATTTGGACTTACAATCAATATTTTCAAAATAGTCCCAAGCCTGGGATGTAAGTAGATTCCAGCCAGGCTCTAAGTAAAGCTTTTAAAAAATTATGTTGACTCTCAATTATGAAATCCTATAAAACATTAAAGAACATTTCCTAAGCATATTGGGAATATTTTTAAAAATAGTTTTTAAAAGCATATAAGTAAAGAGATCAAAATGATAACTTGACATGTTCTAAAATATTGAATTCTTTTTCATTATAATTTTTCATATGAAAACTTTGACCCATGGGTTTAAAATTTTATTTTACAAGTTCTGATTTCTTTTACAGCCACATGAAAAAGTGGCTGATGCCCATCTGGCAAATAACAGCAGCAAAGTCATTGCCCTTCAGCATGATCTTTAGGGAATAGCATCTTTGCCTGCACCTCATCAACTGTGACACAAAACTGGTCCACAAAACTTGAGGCTTGTGACATTCCTTTTATTATATGATACCTACTTAGTTTATCTTCAAAGTAGAGGTCAATTACTATTATAGGAACACTAAAACGCAGCAGTCACAAAGGAGACAGCTTTGCCTTGTCATCAGGGTTGAATACACTTCCACCCATAAACAGTCTGACATGGGGTGGTGGTAACCAGGACCTAGGACCACAGGTGGTCTCTCAGAGCCTGAACCAAGGGTCTCAATATGAGGGAGCATCTAAAGAGCTCAAATGAGAAAACTGGCCATACTAGTCATATACATCACTCAAATGCATAAAGAATAAAATAGTAATACATTTTCCACATGTTTGTCATAGAAAATGATTGAGGAAAGATCTTGTGTAACTGTGTTTTTAAAATTGTATATTATACAACATCAGAACAGGCCTAAGGGATACATCTATGTGATGATGACAAAAAAAATTATTTTTGTTGGTTTGTTTTATTCTACTTAAGCTTTCTGCACAATCAAAAGGATATTAACATTAGACATGATCAGGTTTACGTATGTTCCCTTAAATCTTGCTTCATCCCTTAGAATAAGCTACAATCTGGAAAACCCCCTTGAGAAGGTCTATTGAAATAACATTTTTTCCCACTCATTGTCTTCTACAATGGCATAGAAATTAATTTCATCAAAAGTGACATCTTCTTCTACCTTTTGATGGATTCCTGCCAGTGTTTTCAATGTCATTTCAAAACTTCAGATGAAATGACACCTGGGTGCTTTCTGAATTCCGCAGAGCAAAGAGAGAATCCCCTTCGTTTCCTTCTCAATACAGCTGAGATTTATTTCTGTTATCCCATTAGAGTTAATTGGAGTTGCTAACATAAATTCCACTTGCTTCAAATAGAGAATAGCTTTCGTCTTTAATGTTGTTTTTATTTTTAATAAGGTTAGACTTAAAATAGAATTTGTTTTACAATAGTCTCTTTTTCTTTGAGAAATTAAAATGCCTTTAACAACTTTTAGGGTTAGAGAATTGAAATCTGTTGCATAGTTTTTTGTTTGTTTTAATTCTTGTTCGTTATTATATCATCATTACAAATTACAACTGGTAATGAAAGAAATAAGGATGGTAAACTATAAAAAGCATTCTTTTCCAGCAAGTCACCACTGTTTATATGCTATCTGCAGTCTTATTTGTGGAATTACTCTGCTAATGGTATGTTATTAACACTATTTAGAAAAATCTTATTTGTTGTTCTTAACAATAAAGAGAAAGAAGTGGATATTATATATTGAGTGAAAAATACAGTTTCCAAGTAGAAAGAATTGCTCACACATTGAGCATGAGTCTTGCTATTAAATAAATGAAAGTCTTTTAAAATGATGTTTTTAGCTTTGATTGTTAATAAATAACTGTGATTCAAACTATGGATAATACCACATATATAAATATTCTTGAATTATTTTAAATAGTATTGAAACTAAATCTTTAAACTTGAACAATTGTGTACATGTTTAATTTGACAAAATAAACATCCCCAAAGATGTAGAAAGATTAATTAACTTGCTTCCAGCACTCCCTGGCCTCTCCTTGTTGGAAAACATTCATAAGTAACTCACACATTCCAAAAATGCATACCCATTAGCTTCCCTATTTTTTATTGTATTTTGGATGTTTCCCATGAAAACAATTTTACAAAAATGGAATCATCCAACAAAGGTCATATTTTACTCTTCCATAATCCTTTTAACAATGTCCTAAATTCATCAGTATCCGTTTATGCAAACAATATGTAGATGAGGACAGGCATTACAAATAGTCATTGTAAAGATGAATACATAATCAATATCCAAAAGGGCAAAGGGTACCCAAGCTTCATAGCCAGAACACACAGAGAAGTAGCTTTAGCTGGGCATTTTCTAACCACCCAAACCTAAGGGGAGAAGGAGTGAACAGCTTCGCCTTGCTCCGAAGGGAAGACACACATTACCCTCACATTCACACACAGGAAGAAAGTGTATATTCAGGACCCCACTCAGTCCAAGACCTGCATTTCATACCTGCGATGTCCACACCACTCAGCCTATTGTACTCTCCATTGTGTTTTTGCCCTAGTTAAGAAGAAAAAGGGACCTCAGGAAGGTAAAGTGGACAATACTGGTTTACCAAGCTCATGCCTATTTCTTTAAACTAGCCATTCAGAACAAAAACTGTGTCTGAGTCTCATTCCACATGTACGAAATGTCCGTGGGTGGCTAGGTATATTATTTAAGGTAGCCATGCCTTTATTAGCCATCTTGAAGTTCATTACTTTGGTTTTCAAAAATATTTTGCATAAAAGAAGAATATTTCCATTTTAAACCTTACAGTTGTTCTTTTTCATTACTGCGGGTTTTCTTTTTTAGTTTTGTTAAAATTATTTTCCCTTTGTTTCTGTTGATGAAAGCAGTAGACAAAAATCCATGTATTTCATGGGATTTGTTTTTCAGTTAGTGGAGTTATGTGCATGGAATTATCCTGAGATAACTCACGTGCCCTGCAGATGACTGATCTGATATAGGAATAAAGTTGAGAGCACCTACTATAACCAATAGTTTAAATGATATTTGGATATCTCTTGATTGCTTGTGGATAAAGAAATAAATCATCATGTATTCTATCATTAAAGTGTTCTTCAGTGAAACATTAATGGAATAATTTGAAAATAAGGGTCTCATTACATCAGAGTTCTGTACTCAAGTCCTTGTATAACTGACAATAATCATTGTCTTATCTACACCAGATAATAGTACAATGCAATGGAAAAAATAAACCACCTTGTTGCTGGCACCTTCCTTATCTCAGTTTCAGTCATGTCAAGTAAATCTCTGAAAAATAAAAAACTTTGCTTCAAGGATTCTGGCAGTCCCATCAAAGGAAAATCATGATGAGTTGTATAATTCATTTTTTTCCAATGAAAGTAAATGCACAGCTCACCCAGGAAACAGATCAAAGTGAAAACAGAAAAAAAATACTCTTAGTATGTCCAGGGTACCATCCTGTCTGATATACACAACAATAAAAAGTCATTTCTGTAAGTAGAACATGTCAGAAATAACTGAGCTAAAATATTCCCACTAATTTCAACCATGATTATTGACAATTATATTGGTCAGCCTTAATTTCCTTGCATTTCTATAATGAGACTGTCCAAATTTGGCACCACACGGTTGATATAGAAACAGATATTCCTCGTGTGGTTCCTAGTCTGTCATATATTAATGGTCTAAATGTGGGAGAAGTTCTTACCTTTCTACGGCTCAATTTCCTCACTGGTAAAATGAGAATAGCAAAACTACATGTCCATGAATATTTGTGAAGATTAAGATATAGGTATAATGATTATACTGCCTTTAACAGGATCAACTTGCAATAAGCCAGTATAGTGGAAGTTTGTATGCTGGCCATGTGTGGCCCTGCACAGTTTTAATCTCATCCTTTGAGAAGTAAATGAAGATTGGGAGTTCAGGTCCAGCCCCAACTACCTACTAAGTTGAGTTCAACACCACTGGAGAAACAAAAGACTTTCTCAAAAGACAAACACTGAAGAAAGAGTACATGTTTATTTTAAGAAAAAGCTGAAAATCTCTAATTCTATCTGTTTATAAGGAAAATTAAAATATTAGCATGATTAAAATTGGGGCATATTGTAAAAATTGTATTTAATGTTATTGAATTGCATAGAATGTTCTTTTAAATTACTAACCCTTATACTATAATAATTACTATATATTAGTGTCAGTATTTGTCTATCTTGAATGAATTGCAGCTACTTTATAGCATTAAACACTATGCTATGAGAGATATGAAAGAGGGTAAACAGGGAAAGAATTCCTCTGTGTACTGAGAAATGATATACTTTGAATCAGAATCATGATTCTGCCTGTACTGGCAAACAAATAAAAATATCTAAAAAGTGACTGGTGAGATGGCTCAGCTGGAGAAGGTTCTTATGGAATAAATCTGATGAGCTGCACTCAATCCCCAAAACACACAGGAGAGGACCAAGTCCTCAAAAATTGTCCTTTGACCTCCACACACATGCCATGGCACACACATGCACGCTCACACTCGTGCGCACGCCACACACACACACACACACACACACAGAGACTGTACACGCAAGCATACTACTAATGTATTTTCAAATGTCTAAAAAACATTGCTAGATGTTTTCTATTATGAATTATAGTAAGTAATAAATTTCTTTTGAAGCTAAGTCCAATGTAAGAAGTAAAATTATGAGCAATTCCTGACACTAAATTCCCCAAATTCATAGGAAAAGACTGAAATGTAATATTTCAAA
This sequence comes from Cricetiscus sungorus, assembly GCA_030556225.1. Classification (NCBI taxonomy): domain Eukaryota; kingdom Metazoa; phylum Chordata; class Mammalia; order Rodentia; family Cricetidae; genus Cricetiscus; species Cricetiscus sungorus. The sequence goes on from JANBXA010000651.1 coordinate 137,688,315, forward strand.
TCAATTATGGTTTTATCTTTTTAAAATTGTAGCAAGTACCCCTGAGAAGGGTGCGTCATAGATTGCATAGTGGTGTGGCTACAGACAAGCCAGCATGTAAGTCTGTAGACGAAATGGGTGGAAGCAAACCAAGTTCTCCACTCTTTTATGTGGAATCATAATTATATGGATTTTTTTTTTCTGATGGGGACCATATCCACGTGGTAGCATTAACAGATGGGATCTGGTTGGGGTTCCACATTTTTAGTTATTTAGGACTTTAGTAAACAGTGCTTTTATCCAGTGTGTGATTGGAACAGATGTGATCTTATCAGGGTTCCACTTTTTTTCAAGGGCATAAAATTGCCCTGATTTTCTGTACAGTGCTGGGGCTTACTTTCTGTGGCTTTAGAACCAGAGTCCTCTCTTCACTCAGAATTTGCCCTTGGGTTCTAAAGCATCATAATAGGGAGTTAATGTTTTATTCTCTATTAATCCCATTAAATCCTTTTAATATTAGAGCATGTGTTGCTTTATAGCATTAACTAGTGTCTTGCACTCAACAGTATTTTCACAGTTTATGTCACTGCTTAGGGCATTAACAAACAGCTGTTTGAATTAAATGAGCAGTTAAGGACCCTGTTCATTAACTCAAAAGTTTCATGTATTTTTAATTCCTTAAATCTAATGGTATCATCACCCTCCAAGAAATCTATCTTTGATTATAATTTGCTCTGGCCACTGTTGGTTATGGAGGGATATGATTGCTTTGAATATGAGTTATATCAGGATAGATATCACCAACAAATCTTCACAGTCTCATAAGTGCTTCATTCTTATGGGATATAAAACTTTAAAAGTTGTTTTGTGGCAGTTGTGTTAAGATTTTCTCTAATTTTGGTTACTGATGACTTCATTTAGCTAATGTAAAGAGGCAGTTGGAATGGAATTATTTGCATTTGAAATGGTGCAATCAGAGGGTTGAGGCTGGCTCATTTACAAAACAAAACAAAAAGAAAGAAGGAAAGAAAATTGTATTTGGACAGTGACAGATTATGGGATGCAGTCCCCTGTGCAGGGCAAATGTCACTCAAGGATTTTTCTCCATCAGGAGACATCATACTTTCTCTGCTTTTTCAGGAGAAGCTGTCTCTCATACTATCATTCTAGGAGGCTCCATTCAGTAGTTTAGAGAGAAATCATCTAGTAAAGGCATGCTAGGCTATGCAGAAGGAGCTGCAGAGGGGTTGGATTTCTGACTGATTGACTCTAGCCTGGTATCCCATGATCACCCCCATGGAATCCAGGTTTTTGTGTTTCCTACGCTTTTCCTACTGAAAGACGGATGTCTGAAGTACTTTTGATTTGCTATTCTCTAGATTCCCGAGAAATCACCTAATAGTCTGACCTTCAGTCGTCCTGCTTTCTTTAGTGGTAAGGTTTGGTGAGTGCTTTTCAGCTCTTTGATTGACAGACTAAGCTCACGGTGGGTACTACGAGAGAACATGGTAAACCAATTAAGTGATCATTATAATCCATCTTAATAGTCATATTTATTCTTTCACTCCTAAACTGTCACATATCAGCAGTTTCAAGTTAGAATAGATATATTGTTGACTTATGCACAAAGGTGTATGATAAATTATAAGGAATGGCATGTAGAAAATGTTTTCTGATCACCACCAGAAAATGGCCCAACATTCATCCAGCATAGTTAAGAATAGACTTAAAAGGGAGTGGGTTCTGAGCTTGTTAATGTGTTTTTAATTGTCTAAATTGGTTTGAAACTCACAGTTGCCCATTTCCATGAAGTATACTTGAAGCCTGGTAGGTCTGTAGACCGTATCTGAGATGTCCTTATCCTCTCCACTGTAAAGATGCAAAGTAACCAACTAAAGATGCCAAGCTTGTGTGGGGCTTTGACCTGTAATACTCCCCAGAGTGCACCTAAATGCTAACCTTTGCACTAAGCCAGGCTCCCAACCCTGCTTAGGTAGGTGTTTCTGTAACTGTGTTCTCCTTAGTATTTAATGCGTGCATGGATATTCACAATGGAAGCATTGTTCAAAAATGCCTGGAAGAGACTTCAACATCTAGCCTTGAAGAAATGTGAAAAATGAGACCAGTGAGACAAGACATATAGATATAGATATATATGTATGTATGTGTATATACATATATTCAAATGTATATGCACATATATATATGTACACAAAATAAATACACTTATTTAGTGCATATGTTTATTAAATCTATATTTACTGGATTAATTATGTATATGTTTAATATATATAGGTATGTGATGGACACATTTTTACTATATATATGTGTGTGTGTTTAAATTTATTTTAAATATAAGATGTATACACATAAACATGCTTGATATGTTTGCATGTATTAAGCATAGATGCTGAATATTAACAGACATTAGATATTATGTTTACTCTACATTCTACACATAGTAAAAATATATATACTTAAATATTCTGACTTACTCTTAGCCTTGTTTAGTCTCCACAGCCACACTACTAGCCAAGTTATCACTGCCTTTGTTTGACACTAATCTCCAAATTGATTACCACATCTATATGTGTACCCAGATGACCTGATTTACAAAGTAATTTATAGAGACCTGAACGAAACGAAACCAAACCAACAATAAACAAACCCTCAAAACTAGGGGTACAGATTGAGGTTTTCCCTGAGCTCCTGAGAAGGGGGGAGTGTACTTCTTAATGTGTACTTCTGTGAAATGGTAATTGCACCTGGCCACCATGTTTGAGGTCACTGGACGTCCTCTAACTGTATGCTAGGCACATTACCTCGTAAGCAGTGCCTTCAGAAGCACCGTGCCTAGCTCTCACCTATGAGCACATGCGTGCACTCTGTGACAAGCAGGCTTCTCCTCAACCCTAGGGATCGGCAGTGAAGGCTGACGGTCAAGAGAAACCTGCCCTTTTGTGGCTTAGCTGGTGCTCTTTCTCGGGTTCCTGTTGTCGCCTCTGCAGTTCCTCAATCCCACTTATAGCAGCGCTGTCCAACCATTTGTGTAATTAATTTGTATGTTTTCCAGCTAGAGGTGCGATCTCTTTCCGCCGCTGGGCAGCTATCATCTGACAGCCAGAGGAATCACTTGGAAAATGTTTCCAAACATCCAAGTGAACTCTGCAGGTGTCTTTAACTCAAAAACATAACAACACATTTTTCCAAGATAATTACCTTTCACTACTCAAATTTTTGATAAATAAACAGTCACATATGAGCCGTTTAGGTGCTCTTAATACTGTCATCAGCATTCCTTCTGTCATTGTTGCCCTGTCCTTAAAAATAAATTAAGTTGCTGCTGACCAGTGCTTCGTGTGTTAACTGTATTTTATTACATACTTGGCATCAAATGCTTTATCTTTTATTCTTTTGCTTTAAATACCTTCTTTTGGTTTTCAATATCTTTAATAATTCCTGGTTTTGTTCAGATCTGTGCCATGCATATACTGTACCATGACAAACTCAGGGCAAAAGTCAATGGGGAGGAGGGATTTAAAACATAAATTGAGACTGTAAGCCTGTCAGACAGAGAATGTGAGCTGGGGAGTGGCCAGGCACCCTGTACTGGTCATTGCCGAGAGCATGAGGAAAAGACAATAGCTGGCAAGGGGAACTGCTGTAACAGCAAGCAATCCAGCAAGTGTGTGCAGGTAGGGAAGGTGGGCTCAGCTCACCTGAGACATGGACTCCTGGACCATGAGGAAAGTGTCTCATAGACAACCTTCTAGCTTTAGCAGATCACCAGATACCCTCCATTCATAGTTTGACGTCTGTGCACAAATATTTCTATACACAGATCTAATTTAATCTATTCATACTTTGATAATGAAATAGTGAATTTTGAGATGGGCTTGTAGAGAAAATCAAACAAGGGGTCAAATGAGTGACCTCTTTTCTAAGGGGGATTGGCAGGTGTAAATGGTGGGAATTACCATGTGTTTCAAATGGAAGGTGGGACCTAATGTGACAAAGATATAAAGTTTATATATGCGAAAAAATGTGGGAAATAGTAAGAAAGCTATTCACCGGATGTTAGTTAGGCACAAAAGTTGCAAAGCAACTGTGTGTGTGTGTGGGGGGGGGGAGAGGGATGGTGGGGGGATGATAACACCAAAAAAGAAATAAATAATCTAGGAGCTCCCGGGGAAGGACTGCCACACACTATGTATTAGGCTGCCATAATTAATCAGGGTAAATCGTCCATCTGCCCTGGCTCTTACACACACTCCTGCTGAAGGGGATCCCAACACCCACAAGCGGGACTTGCAGGTCCCGCGATGAAGAGTTCACCACTGCAGGTAGACTAACATTTGTTATCAATGAGTTGCTGCCGAACTGCAGTTCCAAGGCTGTCGCTGTAAAACCACAGCACATCCACATCGTGGTTTGTTGGAGGTTAGTAGCACTTGTTAATTTGATCAAGGCTGAAGTTTACGGAGGATAAAGTAAACAATGCAAACTGCAGACACCATCAGTTTCCTATGGGCAGTGAAGTGTAGTCTGTTCCATTTACACTTCACAACAACATCTGATGGGCTTTGTCAGTGCCGCACAGAGTAATTAAACCTGAAATCAATAGCAGGCATTTGTCATGTTTACAGCCGCTCTTTCTGCTGGGTTAAACTCATCAGTTTAGTGCGCTTCTGTTTTACTGCAGAGACATGCTCCATTATTTCTTCAGGTACAGTTGAGATATTCAGTTACATGCCCAATAGTTTGAATACGACATTAAGATTAAAAGGGACAGGCAAATGGACAGTTTTTGTAATTTATTTGCTGGTTTCCTTAACTGGTGTTGGATTTCCATTTCCTTCTGTCTTTTTAGGAAACCCTTTGTGGTTGGAGATAATAAATCCCCATACCTCCCAAATTGGCAAAAAAAAGTCTCACCACACATTTGATAGAATTTGCCACTAGCTGTAGCCACACACAAGGCTTGCCGCTGGCATATTTGGAACTGGAGACTGAAGGATAACTAAAACTCAGAAGTGTTTCCACATCTGAGGAAACATGGTCAGTCCCCTCACTTGCAAGTATCGTCCATGAAGTTTTCCTTTGTATTATTCTTCAAGCATCTCTGTGTTTCATTCATTTGCTCATTTCTGAATTGATTTCTGTAATTTCTTAGAAGATGAGTTTTTGGAGGAAAAGGGTCTGTGCCTCAGTGATAAACTTGACATTTGGAGGAGGTTGAAAAGCATGTATGATTTGTAGTGTTCGAGTTGCTTAATGAAAGCTATCGCTAGCCCCTTTTTATGTAGGGCACTGAAAGTATCTTCTTTCTCCGTGTCTTGGTACACTGGACAGGCTTAAGAAAGAATCTTATTGATGACTAGTTGCTTCTACATATCTTTTTTTTTCTTTTATGTGTATTGTATGCTTGTGGTGTTTTCCCATTTTAACTCTCCCTTTCCAAATACACTTAAGGGAAGTATATCCAATTGTATTTATTAATAACCTCCCCTGGCTTTGAAAACCCACTTTTTCTGGAAGCATCTTTCTCTTAACTCTATTTATATATTGTGTTATTTGGCATGGAGGTGACTTAATGACAGCTCCAATTCCTGTGGAGCAAATTGTCAATGGAGAGCTCTAATCATCCACAGTAAGTGGCATGCCAACTTAAGAGAAATTTATGATTTCAGTATACATAGTAACTTTGAAAAAGTTATTATTCTTATAAGTCTGATATGCAGAAGGTTATGGTATGATTTGCTCTCAATTTGCAAATATGGACTATTTCTGCCCATTCAGGAATTATCACATGAATACAGAGTATAACATGGAGACCCAGATATGGAATGTCCTTGACATCAACTTTTCTCATTCTAGGTCAGATCTAGTTTTGTTAGGATGAAAAGAAACCCTGTGTTATGAGCACCATGTTCCTGGGATCCTGTCAAGACAATAATTTTAAAAGTTTCCATTTATCTTATATAAGGGGGAAGGGAAACCCGAAGGATAGTCCAGAAGGTTAAAGCACCTGCTGTGTAAGCCTGACAACCAGGCTTTAATCTCTCAACCCAAGTTCCCTGGCCTGTGCATGTTCACCTTGATACTTGCACACGTGCCTGTGCACTCATGCACAACACACACATGATAATAAAGCAAAGCAAAACAAACAAACAAAAAACAATAAACTTGCCAAAAACAGTCTGGTCAGAAATGTCTTTACTTTTTTACATAGACTTTCTTGGCATATTTGATTCAAATCTTTGAGAAATATAATATTTCCTGTAAGAAATGATATTAAATATGTAAGTGGAAATTGAAGTTCTACATGAATTTGGCACGACAGATGAGAAAACTTTTTGGACATAGTGATGGTGATGAAGCTGCTTGTAGTAAGGTATACACCCCAACCACACCTGTAGCACTGTCCACACCTGCTAGGGAGTGGTCACAGGTGTGGACACGATGGTGGTTAGGTTAGGTCTTGGGTCCAGGACCCCTGCGCTTTCTCCTTTTGGTTCCCCTTGGGTCACTGAGAGTACCCTGGGTGTGGATCATTGGAGAGGGAACTTGCGGGTCATTAGTTTCTCGTGTAAGTGTATTCTCCCCGAGTAAACCTTACTTGACCTGTACTGGGTCTAGTGGATCTTGATTTCATGTGTCCTTAGCAGCTGGAGTCTCCAAAGTCAAGTTTTATTATAAATTACACTAGTTTTGTTACCTGTACTTTCAATGTGCCTAGGATAGCAAGGGTGACTCTTAGGAATTATACCCAAAGTAGTGATTAAAATGACAGAGGCAGCCTGCACATCCACAGCTATACTTTAGAGACCAGGAAACTTATGTGAAGTGAGAGCATCTGATTCTACTGAACCCAAACTTGGAGATTATACCTACCATTCTTTGGGTTTTTTGTTACCCAAGTGTTGAAATTTCTACTGCAGACTATGTCTGCATATGAAAAATTATATGTTATCTTTGCATTGCAATCTCAAAATAAAGGCAAACTCAAAGTAAGCCATATTTTTATTTAATATCGTAAGAATCATCTTATATCCAATTAAAAACAAATTAACTTTCTCCCCAGAAAAAAAAATAACTTTGAAATATTTGGATGGCCTTCACTGTTCCCGTTTGACGTCTTATAACTTAAATGTAGATATTAAAATTACTATGTTAAATAATTAGAGGATTAGAAAAAGATGAAAGCTATATAATCTGGTTACTTGTGTATTGGTTACTGTTTCTCTTGTTGTGATCAAATGTCTGGCAAAAGCCATGAGGTGACAAGGGTATGTTCTGGCTCATAGTTTAAAGGACACAGACCATCATTGCAGGAAGAATATGGTAGATAAGGTGGGGTTGTCTGTGAAGGTGGCAACTTCTGACTGACCATGTCCCAGTGGCAGATTGAGAGCAGAAATAACTTGACAAAATCCAGGACAGGTGAGCTATCTGCCTCAAGGGTGAGCCCAATCAACCTCTCCACCTAAACACCAACTAAACTTTACTGTTTTACTTTTTTATATATAATTTATTTCATTGTTGCATGTTTATAAATGTTTTGCCTTCATGTGTATATAAGCTCCATGTTCATGCCTGTGGAGGCCAAATTTCCTGAAACTAGATTTGCATATGGTTTTGAACTATAACGTGGGTTCTAGGAACTAAAACCTGGGTTCTCTGCAAGAATAGAAAATGGTTTTTAAGTGTTAAGCCATCTCCTCCCTATACCTTAGACCATAACATCTGAAAGGGTCTATAGCCTCCCAAACTGTGCCACCCATTGGAGCCCAACTGTTCTAATACACAATTCTGTGGAGGTCTCTTCAGGCTTAAAACCTAACAGTATACATACATATGTACGTACATACATGCATGCATACGTACACAAGTCAAAATAATTGTCAGTCTTCATTTGTGGTTGCAGATAGTATTTATTATTACCCTTCTCTACTCATCATTTAAAAGGTCATGAACCTCAGTAAGCACCTCAGTTGTTCTGTTTGCCCTGGTTTGATCCAAGCTTCTATCTCAAAGGGCATCACTGATTAGCAGCCTGCCAGAGTTGAGTTGTGTTTCTGCAGACTTACACTGATTTTACTGATAGGTTAGGGTGTTATGCTGGATACCACATTCTAGAGTACATTCTTCAAGGTATTACCACCTAACGCATACTCTCATTGGAGTCCTCAAAAGATGGTTTGGTTCCATATTCCCTATGTGGTTACTACAAGAAGATGGAGAACCCAATAAAAGCAATGTGTTTCATGAACATTGACCCACTACTATTTCATTAGCCATTAGCTGAAAAATGAATTTACTGGTCAGAAAAAAATTGCTGAGCACAATGTCTTAACAGTCCATGAAAAGTTCAGTGAATCTGTAGATAAACAAACCTGTGTCAGTATGCTAGGATGAACCTGACTACCAGTAGAAACTAGAGCTTCTCCCACAAGGTTGAGACAACGAGATATGGGTATAGTGTGGGAGGTCCTCAAAGGTATCTTTTAGTACTCCTACATCCTGTGATTCAAGTCAATTGAAAACTACAACAGGATAATTAAATGAGGACAGAATGGCCATTGCTTTTCATGAGTAAAGGCATGAGTCACCATACCAAGCACAGGACCAAAACCTAAATGCACACCTTAAGGAGTTAAAGAAGTCAAATTCATGTCCAAATAGCCTATTCCACACAAACACAAACATCCAACAGGTGTCCGTATATTATAGTATACTAAACAATATATGAAAAGGCCTGAGATTCCTCTTTCTCCAACAACTTGTGTTAGAGAACCCCCAGTGGTACAAAAGGCAGACAGAGGGAGAAGAAATTCAACCTTTCTATCTGGGAAAAATCCTGCCACCCAGTCCCCAAATAAATACATGGAGAATTGTTTTTATTTATGAATGCCTAGCCTGAGCTTGGTTTGTTTCTAGCCAGTTTACCTTAACTTAAATTATCCTGTCTACCTTTGCCTCTGGGTTTTTACCTTTCTTTACCTCTTGTTCTGTTGCTGACTGTGTGGCTGGCATCTTCCTCTCCTTCACCTTTTCTCACTCCTCTTTCTTCTCTTTTTGTGTCTCTATTTATTCTCTTTCCCTGCCAGGACTGCCTATCCCTGTCCTGCCTTACTTTTGACCATTCAACTTTTTATTAGACCAATCAGGTGTTTTAGGCAGGCAAAATAACACAGCTTCACAGAGTAAAATAAATGCAACATAAATGAATGCAATACATCTTTGCATCATTAACCAAATATTCCACAGCATAAACAAATGTAACATATCTTCAACTAACATTCTATAACAGACAGCAGTTTGACTTCATGTTCATGATTTGTAACCTTCTTGTGATTGTTCTATTGGGATTTGTTTAGTAAACCTCTATAATTTTGTGAAGAAACCTCTTGTGGTAGAAGGATAAATGACTAAATAGATTGCAGAGATGTAGATGATAGATGATAAAAAGAAGAGAAGATAGATAGATAGATAGATAGATAGATAGATGATGGGTAGATGATAGGAATTTAGAGATAGATAATGTATAGAGAGATGATATAGTGATAGATAATAAATAAGATTACAATGATATATGATACAGTTCGTGATGATCTATCATCTGTCTAAGGTGACACAGCCAAAGTTTACAATAGAAATTGTTAGAAGAAATGTATTGAGCATTTCATTGTTTTATACAAATCACAGTGTATATTTGCACACATTTACGTGGTACATGTCAACCACTTGATGTGGCCAGAGAACCAATATACTCAAGATGCTCAAAATTTCTGACAATTAAATATCACATACTATCTAATTCTTTTTCAATAAGTAGAGACACTCTACTCTTACCTAATAATTAGCATAATACATAAGCTAGTAACATATTAACAAACATTTCACTCTGCTTATTGTATGCAATGCACTTTTGTGTAAGTACCACAGAACACAAAATATTTGTCTACATGAGTACCACCACAAATGTGATGAATAGGTTGTGCTGTGTCGGTATAGCTACATTGTCAATAGATAACAGTGATCTATGAGTTTTCTCATAATCTTATGGAATTTCCTATGTATGTGTGGCCTGATGTTGATGAAAGTTTTGTTGTACCACCCATAATATATGTCTTATAGATCTTCCTTTCCTGACCGAAACTAAGATTCCTACCATGCAGTATATGCACGTTTTCTCCATGCTTTCAATTAACACTAGCCTATGTGCTGCTGTGAAGGGATTTTGCACATTCAATTAAAGTCCCATGCCAGTAGCTTTTTAGGAAAAGGAGATTATCCCTGGTGAGCCTGACCTAATTAAGTGATCCCATAAGAGTGAGTGGGCCTTTCCTGGTGAAAGAAATTTAAGGCAGGAAAAGGATTTTGACAGGGGTTTTGCTAGTCTTGCCCTGAAGGAAAAGGTCACATGAAAGTTCTCACATAGACGTCTAGGAGCTGACCAATGCCATGCTCATATCCAGCAAATCATCAAGTGTCTTTGGCTGGTCTCATTCAGTCTCTAGATAAGTCCTCACCCGCATGTCAAACACCAATAGGGACTTGTATAAAATGACAAGTTACTGCTTTAAGCTGCTTGATAAGAGTATTAACCCATACAACGACAGGAAAGTGGAAAGTAAAAAGAGATGCTCCCTTCACTAAGTATACATTCCCTTCTTTGAGGCTGATGAAGAACACCCAAACCTGAAATCATCAGGTTTGGAATCTTAATTTTTCCCTCTGAGTCACATGTTCTTGGCAACACAAACTGGGGTAACTTTAGCACTAAATTCTGGCTTGCATTTCTAAGATTTCTCTGAAAGCCCTGGAGGAAAACTGAGGCTGAGAGAGGGAAGGCACCCCATGGAGCTCAGCTTTGCATTTGCTCAGCTCCAGAATCTGTGTAGGAGTTCCCAGAGTAATGACTACCTGATCTGCTAGTAACTGTCAAGACCAATCGAAATGTGCTTCTTCCATGAACACCATCAGAAAATATTAGACGACTCTTTGGATAATATTTTCTATTTATACACTTTTATTTGGCATTGATTTACATTCAAACACATTATGAGTGTTGAACTTCATCTAATTTGCAACATAGCCATCATTTATGATGTGATGATTGGGACATACTTATCCTGAAAAGAATCTCTCAGTAGATTTCTTTAAGAAACTGAGAATGTACTTGTAGTATCACAGAAGCAGTGAATTCACCTGGAGTCCATAATAAACTACAAACAATAGCTGCAAAGTACTGATATCTAGGGAAATAAAAAAACAGCATATACAAGTGTGGCTTTACAAGGGCAGGTAAGGATGAAACAACACAGACTCTGTATACACAATGACTGAAATACAAATTATATGGATTTTAGTACTATAAGCCAGCATATTATGTGTACACTCTGGATTGGAAAAGAACTTAAAGAACTTTGAAGATTTTCAAAGAATTTTCAGGTGTTAACCATTTGAAAAACAGGAATTTTAATTTTGGCATTGCTATTGTTTTTAATATTTCTTTAAAAGGTGTTGCAAACTGATTTTTCTCATAGGGTTATTTTACAATAAAGTTTACAAGAAAATTCTTGACATATGTTTTTATAAAGAGAGTTGTATAAAATATTAGGAACTGTAATTAAGCATAATCACATGAGCTTGTAACCTCAGTGCTTTGACAGACTGTGAGCAAAATAGCCAAGGGTAAAAAGACTAGAATCAAATAAGAGTTATCACAGAATTATATCCCTCAGAGCATGCACACTGCACAAATAGAATGTGGAAACAACTAAGCATTGTCTGTTAAAACCAAAATGGTTGTGTTTTATGGCAAAGGGATTAACACAAACATTTTAACTCTTTCAAATGTCTCGTGTTTTTCATTTGCAGTCATTGGTCTCAGAAAAATATGAATAAGTGGCTTACAAAGAAAATTTTTTCAACAAATCCCATAATAAATACATGGATCTATTTATGTGGGATATTTATTATACATATGTAATGAATATATGCACATGTATACATATATTAAATATGAATATGCATATACAATTTATATTACTTGGAGATGTAGGGCACCTTGCATGCAGGCCAATAACCTCTCAAACAGTAATCTGGGCCAGATGTTCCTGGAGGAATAAGGCATATAATCTACCTAATTTTTGCAAGACTACACAATAGGTAGATACTTCCTTCTCACCCCAGCTGGTGAAAGTCTATGCCCTGAAGCTTAGAGATTTATAACCCTTGTAATTTTACCCTAAACAGAGTAATTGCAGATGCTACTCCATTGTATGATTTTAATTAGTGATGAAAACTCAGCTGAGATGTTGAATGTCAAGATAATGAATTTCAACTGAGTGAGATGCTTAGAATCCTCAGAAAGTATTGATATCACAGATTACATTTATTTATGATTACTATCTTATTCTAAAATTACATATGAAATGCTATATTACAAAGTATTTTCCAGAAAAATCAAAATACAAGAAAATCTGTATATGTACTTTTGTCTCAAAGAAAAATACCTTTAATATCAAGTGATATTGATTCTACACAATTTTCATAAAATAATTCAATGCACAAATTAGATCATTGTTCTCAAAAGTGATAATGTTCTAGAAAATGGAGTTAGAGTGTAATTCATTTTGCCTTCCTCTCAAAAGACTTTGGTTTGGTTTGGTTTATTTATTTATTTATTTATTTATTTATTTATTTATTTATTTATTTATTTTGGTTTTGCTTGTTTCCTTGACTCTTGGTCTTGCCCTGTAGCTCAGGCTAGCTTTGAACATGTAATCTTACTGCTCTCATATTGTGAACTTAGCAATTTATGTATGCTGATCCATGCCTTGCTCAGAAGACTTTTAATCCATGCCGAGAACATCATCTTTCATCACTGGTCATTTCCATAAAGAATTACAAAACTCAGGAATGATTGTTTTATAGTTTTCGAGACAGGGTGTCTCTGTGGCTTTGAAGCCTGTCCTGGAACTAGCTCTGTAGACCAGGCTGAACTCGAACTCAGAGAGATCCACCTGCCTCTGTCTCTCGAGTGCTAGGATTAAAGGTGTGTGCTACCAATGCCAGCAAAGGATTGAGTTTTAAAAAATTTTTGTTTAAGAAGACTTCAGAAATCAGAAGTTTACTTTTATGTGGCAAAATATGTGTAAAAAAATTATCTTTTTGTTACCAAAAAGAAACTCAAGTATTTTCCACAGTCTGCTTAGGTCTAAAGAATCATTTTATTTACAGGTGTGTATTTTAAGCATGCATTTTCTTTCATTTCCATGGGTTCTCTTTGTATAAATGTCAGGAATTTCTCCACCATGTTCTGTATATTCTGGTCATAAATGCACATGGGATAGTTTTAGAATAGTATGGTAGATAGTTACAGAATAGTCACCAAAAATCTGGAGCAGTGGTCATGTGGAGTCTAAATGCTATTAGTCTGTGAATGGTAACAGGCAAACCCTGGAGACTCACCTTTGCCACAGGAAGACTCAGAGCCTCACCTCTGCCACAGCGTTCCTTATTTCACCTTCCAGGCAAACGTGGTCCATGCCTGCGATTCACTTACTGAGCTATCCAGTAAATAAGAAGTGTATGGCTGGAAAATAAGCAAACAGGAACATAACTTGTAATTGACTTCTCTTAGAAAATTCATTATTAAAATATTATTAGACATGATCACCTAGCTTCTGTTCTTCAATTAATAACAGTTATTCTTAGAGATCATAAAGGTTGAACATAAATAGGAGTTTAATATGTGATGCCAAGTAACAAATAAGTGAAAGCTGAGAGCACACAACAGTAATCAGAACCCTCAGAAGGCAGAAGTGGATTTCAAGTTTAAGATCAGCCTAGGATAAATTTTAGATTCTATTCCAAAAATAAAAATAAATAAATAGGACAGAGAATTTGCCTTCCCCATATCTCCTTCTATGGACTATGGGACCTGTGTACTTTTAATACATGTTATGAGAATGCTTGGGATATGGGGTTAATTTGAGGAAACTATGTTTACATAAAATCATGTAACACTGGTATCATTTTATAGAAATATAAAGAGCAACAGGCTTCTATACAACCTTAAATGATAATATATACTATCCAGAGTGAATTTATGAAAGAAGAACAAATTCTTGATATTTAGCAAAACAGTTTATAGTCTGATTTGAAACTTTATCATTTATGACATTGACAATTTAGTTTTGAAGGGGACACATCAAAGTACAAGGAAAATAAAACTCCTAAAGAAAAATATTTAGGATACATATTTTACCAAGTAGCACTTTAATCAACAATATGACAAAAAATGTACTATTTTGAACTTTCCAGCATCCTTTGCTTTCTGTACATGCATGTTTCCATTCAATCATCGTTGTCCTAATAACAGTCTTGTCAGGCTGTGAGGGAAGATTTTATCATTATAAAACAAGACAGCACTAACACAGAAACACAAAAACAGCCTATTCTTCCATGCCATACCTTAATGCAATGCTCATACTAATTGCATTAAAATAAAGGATAACTTTTCTGCCATCCATGGAGGAGAATGGAATGTTAGAAGTAATTAATGATGAGTAAAGTTAGGTAAGAAGGTGGTTTAATCACACAAAATTAAAAACATTTCTTCCTTGAAAATGTTGATAAATTTGTACTACATTAACACTAAAAGGATCAATCCATAATCTCTGTGAATACATACAAACCTTAGTGAAATTCAAAATGCACTTATGACACCTTTCCATGAACTAGAAAAGGATTAGTTTAATATGATAAGAGTAGCTTTAAAGGTAGTGTAAGAACATGCTTTGTTAATTTAGTGTTTTTTGTATTTATATTTGTTTACATATGACCACGCAGAACTGAACAATGTACCAGTCAACTTGTCCTTAGAGAAGATGGAGCCTCTCTCCATTAGCCATTAATTTCCCCATTTATCTAGGAGTGGGGCCCTGTGAGATTGCTTTACCATGTTAACTGATGTTGTCATTGGTCAGGTCCTTTAGGCAACAACATTAGTGAGATCTCATAGGTACAGCTTCCCGGTCAAAGCAGAAGATGGTCTTGCACCAAATTTCTGCCCCATCCTCTACTATGTTTCTGTGTTTTAGGTACAGGTGTTGTACTGTAGCTCTCATTTGGGGCCAGGAACCTCAAGTCTGTTGTGCTCCACATTTCGATCAGTTGTAGATTATGTAATTATCCCCAACTGTAGCAGAAGAATATCCTTTGCTTAATAGATATTTTAATGAATATAACAAATCTGCTACAGTCACTTATAAAAGAAGTTATACCACATAGAGTCAACTCTATGATATATAGAAAAGATTTATACCTATATTTGTATAAATACAGTTAAAATATGTTATAGTTAAAATATGTTGGATTTAAAGGAGTACAATGAAGTTTGTGTGTGCATATATACAGGCATTCCTCTGTGTGTGCCAGAGAACTTGTGTATTTGTGGATACATGTATGTACACATGTATGTAGAGGGTAAAGGACATCATCAGCTGCTGTTTCTCAAGTGCTGTCCAATTTGGTTTTATTATTTTCTTTCTCTCTTTTTTTTTTTTTTGTTTATTTATTGAGCCATAGTCTCTTGCTGACCTGGGACTCACCAAGTCGGCTAGATTGGCTTTCTAGAAAGCCCCAGGATTTTGTCTCTGCCGTCCCAGTAGTGAGATGACAAGTGAGTACCACCCTGCCAGGTTCTAGAGATTCAATTTGGGTTCTTTTATACAAGGCAAACACTTGGCCAACTGTGCTTCTATCCCAGTGCCAAAATGAGAGTTCTTGAACATCCTTTTAAGCTACTCATTTTAAGCTACTTTAACAAGCTAAATCCCCCTGTATAACACACATATAACCATTTGAATATCTGAGAACACATGCAATGTGCTTACATGTGCATTTGTAATATTATTGTTCAAAAAGTCATCCATTTCATGGTATCCTAATACATCAAAGCTTTAGCATAGGATTTGTATCAGTTTTCTTTCCACAAAATACAGTGGATATAAAAAAGAGGGAAATCCTGGGTGTGGTTGCCACTAGTAAAACCACATTGCTGAGTTTACACAGCACTTATTGACAACTGAGAGGAAAAAAATAAATGTAATTAAGTTACAAGAAAAAGCAAGTCCTGAACAGCAGGTCTGGACCTTTGTCGATATCCTGCTATTTCATTTTAGATTTGTGTAATGGCCACAGCACAAATGTTACTTCTACTAAAAGATATTATATATTTGGCTTTGGTTCCTGGGTTAAATTCTTACTAATTCATAAATAATTTTTTCAAACATATAGTATTTTGCAGAATTATTTGTGTGATCAGCTAATCATTTTATCCTTTAAAAGATACTATCAAGACTTTTGTGCTTAACAGAATTGTAAATTCATCATAATACAAGAGGTTATGTTTAATGGTGATGTTGAAGATTATAAATCCTATGAGCAAGTTGATAATTTGCCTTAACATGGAATGGATAAATCCTCAAATGATGAATATATTTATTCCAAAGGAAGGATGGTTATTAATCTGCTGCAATTATAAACAAAAATTTAGTTAAGCAAGCATGGGATGGACTATATTATGTTAGAATTTCCCCTGTGTTGATTAACATCCCTCAATTCACTTCACATAATATTAGAAACCATATCCTATATGCAAAATATTACAATACTTACTAATAACATGGTGCAATACTTCAGTGTGAGCATATGTCATTGAGTTGTTAGCTCTGTTTATGTGCTATATATGCAAAGAGCAATATACTCCATGCAGTATTGTATTGAATCTTTCATCTCTGGAACCCATAACAGTAACTGTGTCATCACCTTGTTAGTTGTTCTTATTGCAATCTTTTAAAATATTGCAAATATAGAAGCTTAAAACTTGAAGTTCTCAGTTCTCTCATGGCTCTGTAGGTCAGAACACAGAATGCCCCCCCCAAGTTAAAATCAAGCAATTTAAAAGTTGTTCCCTCCTAGAAGCTCAAGGAAGCCAATTTATCTGACCATCTAGATGGTTGTTAGGACTGAGATTCTGTAAACACTGGAACTAGATATAGGTTTTCCTTCCAGCTCAATATTAAGGACCATTTCCACTGGGTAGGTAAGAATCTGCCTGCATCCTTTGACTTACAGGTCCCTTCTTCGATCTTCAAAATCATTAGCTAGGGAAAAGATGGTCATCCATGTGTCTCAGCTCTGCCACAGTTCAAATTTCCACTGACTTTTCATTCAAATGTCTTTAACTTTTAGCCAAGTAAGATCATACATTTTTAAGAATTCATGCAATTAGATAGTAACAAACAAGTAAAAAAAAAATATCCTGTAACCTTTAATATAACCTGCAGAGTTCATGTTGTCCCATAATCATGGATGTGGGGACCTGCGACTATAGCAGTGTCTTCCGGGGATCACAGAAAAACTGTGACTGGAGAATAGACGAGACACACAGCATAGCCCTTGTGAATATAAGGATTCAGAATCAACCTCACAAGACTCTACTGTAGGATGATTCTAAGTATCAGCATCAGAGGGTATGTGAAGGATTTCCACTTGACTGCTATCATTTTGGGCCAGCCATTGCTCTGAGATCACTGGAAGGTACATGTTGAAAGATACCAACTAGATCTGGAATTGATGGTGCATTTCATGTCTGAAGACAGTCTTTTTCTTCCTTTCCTGGAAGAAATGAAAGTGACTTTTATGGAGAAGTGCAATGGGCATTGCATTGGCTGCTTCTGATTGATGTACAGAACAGCTCCTGCTGAGATGGGATTGAGCAAAGAATGAACCCTAGGAACTGAGCACCTCTGCTCCTAAGTAAAGGGAAAAGTGCTCAATGGCGTTGCCATTGAAAAGACAGCCACTTCCTTCTTTTCAGATCATCTATGCACTAAATGTATGATTTCTGTGCTCTAAAATCTTTTTGGATAAGGTCACCTAAACTATGCTTTCTATTTGTGATTTGTAATTTCCACTTTCCTAAAAGGTTTAAATACGTATCTGTGACTGAGAAGACACGGCACTCCAATTAAAAAAAATCACCTCTACTCATTTCACATGAAACTCCCTTACTCTCTCTCTCTCTTTTTTTTTAGAACGTTAATCTCTTGGTTGGGTGTACAAAGCTTAGCATAGTGCATGAATGCAGCAG
Organism: Cricetiscus sungorus; assembly: GCA_030556225.1. Lineage (NCBI taxonomy): Eukaryota > Metazoa > Chordata > Mammalia > Rodentia > Cricetidae > Cricetiscus > Cricetiscus sungorus. Next base: position 137,706,466 of record JANBXA010000651.1, read on the forward strand.
ATCAGGTGGTTTAGATTTCTGTTAGTGTTCCAGGGAAAATCTACACGTACACTGGGGTGCAGCACAGAGAGATTATACACTAAAATGCTTCTGCAAACTAGAGTTTAAAGACCTGGAAACCTTATTATTTTTCTCAGTCAAAATGTAAATGGATAAACTCCTATGTTTTTAGGTTGTAAACATGAATCATGAAGGCTTCTCTAAATAGCTCAAAAACATATCTCGCACAAAATGCCAGTTCCGTATAATCCTCTGAGAAATCCCACTCGTTTGAGAACACTTGGCTGAGGTGGACACTTTAAAAACCAAGTGATTCATGTTCAGTACACCTGTTTCCTTTGTAGAGGTCCCTCTGTGCTCAGAGGGGCATGGGGATTACATGATTTCACTGATCTATTAACTGGAATGATGCTTACTGAGTCTAGTACACGTCACATGTAAGGGCACAAAGTTAATATGGCAAAAACCGTGCAAAGAGGTAGGGAATTAATACAAGGTTAATAACTATAATAAAACAGCAGCTGCAGTGCAGAGGAGAGTCTGATGTAAGATCGAAACCTACACTGTCCTCTTTCCATTGTATTTACTATGAGAAGAGTGGAAATGTTTATCATTTGTGTATGTGTGTGTAGAGATATACTTGTGTGTGTGCATATGTATTGGTGAGTATGCATATATATGCACATGCAAGTAGATGCCAGAGATTAATATCAGAAATCTTCTCAATAACACTCACTCTCTTGCCTTAATTTTTTTGTAATTTTTTAAGCCAGTCTCTCACTGAACATGTAGTAAATAATTGAGTAAAACAGAGTGGTCAGTATACTCAGGAATTCTGTCTCTGCCTTTCCAGTGCTTATAAGACATAAGCTTCCCTGCATGATTTTTGTTTGCTTGTTTTACCCATGAAGGAAAATTAAGTCTCTAGAATTGAACTTGGGTCCTTTTACTTACCCAAAAGGCACTTATGCTTAGTCCATATTTATCTCCTTATGCATTTGCCATATGACAATACATTTGCGTACCATTTGCCATAAGTTCATTAAGAATTACTTTCCAATAACGAACATCATCTAAATGCAACATTGTTTTGCTTTTGTGTTCCAGCCTTGCAGAGGCCAGCTTGTTACATTTTTTTTCTGTTTCTGATTCTCTTAGTATTTTCAATAAATTAAGAATAGAAAATGCTATTTTCATAGTTCTATGAATAAGAAGGTAAATGCACATGTCATGAATTTAACTTTACTGACATTATCTAGCCCTGTTGATTGTGTTATTCATTCCAAGGCTGAAATGTCAGATTAACACAGAAGTGCAAAGTGTCTCTGTGACTCTAATCTTTCCAGGTGGAGTGAAGATCTGCAGTTGCATGTGCTTACTGTCACAGATATCTTATTCAGTATCTGGCCAGGATCAAAAACAAGCCAATTATGTAACCTCTAATCACACATCCTTCCATTATGTGATTTTTTTTTCCTCATGAGGCAATTGTATCTTATTCTGTGGAGAAAGAAGTTGTGAAATGTCTCCTGGCTTTAGTTCTTTAACACATTTGTTTGCAAGGCACTATGTGGAAGGAAGAAAGCCTGAAAAGCAGAGGTTTGGAATCTGGTGGGGGTGGAAAGCAGTGCCTCAAAGAGGAAGGTTGGTGGTTACAAGGTCTTAGAAGACAGAACACTCATTCCTAAGCAGGATCTAAGGCAGGAATGAGGAAATAGAAAAGGGAAATAAGGGAATTGAAAGCACAGACTTGAGAAAAGAACAAGACATGGTGAAAAACAGCCATAAATTTGGAAGCTCCTTATAGTGACATTGCCTTTATTTTCCTTTGCTGTCCACGCATAGCTACTGTAGTATAACAAATCCAGTGCATTTGGCCTGGAGAACCTTGTCTTGCAGACACCTATTTCCTGAGTTGCTCGATGTTTGGTTTACCTTGTATTGAAGTTATATGCATTCCAATGTACCATATGTGTGCACTTAACCATATGGATAGAAAGCAAATACTGATCAAATCAGCCTATACACCTCATATATTGCATCCTGATTTACTTCACCCCTTTAATTCATAATTCTTGTTTATTCTGAACCATCCATTGTCCTTTCCCCATGTGCTGACTTATGAAGAAGTTACTATCGTCTCCCCTTGCTCTCTGATTACTGGTGTATTTTAAATGTCACATGGCATCACTCCAGTGCATGTCTACACCATTTCTTCCAACTGCTAGACAGTGTAAGAAGGTAGACCCATCTGATCTTACTTAGACGTTCTGAGAATTACCTGCAAAAGTTAAAATTCAGTTTGGCAAGATAAAAGTCCATCCTAGACACTCGTAATAGATGTTGTGGATTAAAAAACTGAGTGAACTCTAGTCTGCCTTCTAAGAGATGTGGGTAAGGGAGACACATTTGACCACTGTCGATGGTACCTTAGTGTGTCTGACAGCTCTCTGAAAAATTATTAAATCGATTTTGAAAGTATTTTTAAAACTTTCACTATTTTAAGGGGGCAATTCTGAAGTTGTTACTGATTTAATAGTCCTGTCTCTTTTAGTATTTGCTTCTGCCCGCCCCCAAAAGAGTGCACAAGAAAATGCCTTGTAGTAGTGGTCTCTCACACACAGGCCTAACTGCAGTTTCAACATACTTGAGTGTGAGATCTAAATTTCAGCTTCATTATGAAGCATACTGGTAGAGTAATTAAAGGTCTAGAGAAGCAGTTAGCCAACTTTATCTGAAAAGAGACAGAAAGTATCTATTTTAGACTTTAAAAGTCTACTCCATCTCTACAGTTACACTGAAACTGTAGAGGTAAAATAGCCAAGTACAATATGTAAATATATGCAAATTAACTGGTAGGATTGTATGCCAGTGAAGTGCACTTAAGAAGCAGGCACAGGCACGGGATAGATTTGGCTGCAGAGCCAAGGTTTGCTGATTTCTTTTCACATTAGGATTAAGTTTGTTTGAACAGCAGACACATCCCAAGATGAGAGCTTCTTCCAATGTTTTGGATCCTACTTATACTTGAGATGCCTTTCAAGTTCTTAAGAGTGACCCAAAGTGCTGAGTAAAAAGTGTTAAGTGGAGAGATATGTGTGGTCTCTTCTTTTTCCCAAAGAGGAGAATCGCTGAACTAAAAGCACCAACAGAAAGAAGGTGGATATTTATCAGACTGTGAGGGTCTTGCATTGTCATCTCTGTCTTGTGCTCTGTGATCCCTGGAAAAGACAGGAAGAAATGCCTAAATTTAAAATAATCTTTCCCATAAAAATATTTACTGTTTTGATTCATTTTAACTGATATAGTTTTAAGGGAATTCAAAAGTAAGAACACTCAAATCATCAGTTTAGACTCAGGAGTCCTGCAATATCAGAGAGTAAGAACAGTCTGAGACCTGGAAAGGGTGTTGAACTCAAACCAGACTGGAAACTCATCTGGATGCTATATTATTCATGAACGATCTAGGACAAGGAATTGACCCGCTTGTCTTTCATTTTCACACCATCAACAGAAGATTAAGATTTTTTTCTGTTGTCAATTCTTGTTCCTAAATGGATCACACCATATATTAAAACCAACTCGCAGGTAAAAATGGCAGAAGTTGTGTCATGTACCATGGATGTGGCCATAAGAAAAAAACTCAAAAGTAAGCCTTACCCACAAATATACCAAACATCAGGTTACCCAACCTCATCAATAACACATGGCAGAAAAAAAAATCACACCTGCAAATTTTCCAGCTTCCTCAATTTCTGCTCACACTTCCCTTTCCCCTTATCCTTTTAGACTCTCTAGTCTGTAATGAAGGTCCGAGGTCAGTTCTCACAGCTTCTACGTTTGTATAGTGCAGTGGTCCTTCATGATAGAGTTAGTTATAATTCCTCAACTCTTTTTGCTGATGACCTTTTTAAGCAGCATAATTAGAGTAAGTTGTGGTTATTGCATCAGAATGTGCATCCCATGGGCCAACAAGGCAGCGCATTAATTCTCTGCATCACCCACTCGGTGTGCAGTGCCATCAGCACAAAGATATCATTCTTTGTAATTACATAAAGAAAGGGTCTATTTAGTGTTAACTGACCTTTCCATGACTGATCAGCCTTTGCCACCAGTGAAGTAGAAATGTACATCATTAAAATGTGAGTAAATAGGAAAGCCTTCTAAATCTTAGCCATTCTAAGCAGAGGCTTGGGAGGAGGAAATGGCTGTTAGGCCTTTCAAGAAGAAGTAATACATTTAAGAATTATCTACAATGTATCAACAAATTGGCATATAATTAAATTGAAATAATGCATGAGAATACATACATATGCATGGGTCTCTTTGATAATTTTAAATCACTCCATAAGAAAAGTTTCTTAAAAGTAGGAATACTCAGGTTAACATTTAAAGTTTGGCTAGCAAAAAATAAGTCTAAGGAAATTAATACTGCTATAATCAGCTACTATTTCAGAACTCTTTATAAGATGTCACACACTTTATATATAATTATTTAAGTCATATGATATAATTTGGAATATTTTCTTGGGAATGTGGCTAGGTGAACTTGCTGTTCCTGTTATTATTGTTCCCCGTTTTGTTTCTGTAATTAGCTATACACAATACTCAAAAGGAACATCTATTACAAACAAAAATGTGATCAAATAGAGAGGCAATGCCTAATTTAAGTTGGGTGTATGTTTCCACTGGTAAAACTCATGCCTGGTGTGCAGGAAACCCCAAGTTGGATCCACAGTACCATGTAAAACTGATTGTGATGTTTCACAGCTGTAATCCCTGCCCTTGGGAGCTGGGGACCAGAAGTTTAACTTCATTCTTGACCCCATAGTGAGTTCACAGCCAGCAACACAGAAGAGGGTCTCAAAACAAACACATAGTGTAGGGGACACATGTGTAAGCTTTAAGTACTCCTAACTAAAGGAAGACATTCCATTCCTATTGAACACACACCCATGTTAAATGGATACTTTTGTTTATTTAATAAACATCTCTATTTCTGGACCAAGGCTCCCTGCTGAGACCATGTGTAGAACTCTATATGTGAAGTACATTCAAATATCTCTTTAAAAGCTGACCCTCACCTCAAAGTTTGTTCTTCACTTTACAAAGAATTGGTCTCTCATGGACCACTCTGTCTGGCTGTGTATTCTGCCCTTCATTTGGAGATTGTTCCAATGGTATCATCAAATTCCTCATCTGGTGGAAAATCCTTCTACTCTGACATTTTCCATGGGATATCCACAGTCCCTGGTCAAATCCATTCAAGAAACTGAAATTTTAAAACAAATGATAAGAAATAAGTACAATTAATGTGATATCACCATTAGCAACATTTAAGAAGGCAAAGCAAGAAATCATCTACATCCAAGTCAGGGAGCTAAAGTAAGAATTCCATACTGAATGCTGGAGTAGCATAGATACAGAAAACCTGACCTTCAAGTCTGGTGTTCCTGACCAGCTAGCTTAGTGCAGGTTTCCTCTAGCAGTGTCTCTGCCAGGCCCTGAACATGCCATTTTCCCACTGAGTAATTTTTAGATAAATGAGTGAATATAAAACATTTTGTCAACCACCATCACATACGGACTTTAAGGCAAACAACAACCTTGGTCCAGAGGGCTGATTTGTTCACTTACACATCAAGAATGTTCTTTTAAGACTAATTATCAGAGAAATCAAGTTGGACAAGAGACTGGTTTCCATGGCAGCACAGACAGGAAGTTGGTCCTGGGAGAGTTAAAACAGTTCTTTGCTCCTTGGAGGCTTCGGGAGTATTGACACATATCACTCTTACAGGCTTGCTCCTCTGGAGCATTGGGGATAATTCTTGCTTTCTGTAATAATTGGCATATAGATTTTAAGGGACCAGCTATGCAATAATGCCTCTGTGCACACAGTAGGTGACACCATCTGATAGAGTTCGTGTTTCCTCCAGTTCTGGGGCACTATCAGAGAATTACCACCTATTTTGAGCATTTGTGTTCCCCATGCTAATGCATGTGTGTTGGTGAGACTGAGCATGGCCAGGGTGCTATGGTGAGGCCTAAGGCATGTTCATCACAAAAAGTACTCATGGGGACCAGGAGACCCACCTCCCTGCAGACTCACTCACTCAGAAACCTGTATCTGCACATTCTATGCAACCAGACTTAGTTCTTACACATACTTTAAGGACATCTAAGTGTCATTTTAAGACTGGGGTGATGACTCAGTCAGTAAAATGTTCACCTCACAAGCATAAAGTCCTAAGTTCAATCCTCAGAACCCACATATTTAACCCACATCTTGTAACCACAGCTCTAGTGGGCACAGGGAGATCTCTTGGGGTTTGCTGCCCAGCCAGACTACCCTACCTGGTGAGTCCCAGGCCAGTGAGAACTATGAAGTAAAGAAAGGAGATGATGCCTGAGAAACATACATGGCATTTTTCTCTGGCTTCTTCCTCCCTGTACATACACATGTATGTGCACATGCACCCGAATGCATACTCTTGCACTCCCAAATTCCAACGCCCTGCTGACACAATATTGCTGTGTGCAAATCACTAATCTAGTGCTAAGGCTTTTGGAGGACCATGCAGGTGCAGAGTCAATGGTGTTCAGTTGACAGTGTTTAGTTACTTTTCCACCGCTCTGACAATAAAGCGAAGTAGTTTAAAGAATGAAAGACTGATTTTGGCTTCCAGGTTCAGAAGTTTCAATCGATGTTTAGTCTGCTTCTGTTGTTTCTGGACTGCAGTGAGGCAGAACACCATGGTGGCAAAGGATGAAGGAAGAAAGGTGATTGCCTCACATCAGCCAGAAAACAGCAACAAATGAAGGTGTGTGGGACATGCCACATCCTGGAAACCCATGTCCTCACAACCTGCTACCTCCACCTTGGCCTCAACTCCTGAAGTCTTCAGCATTTCCCAAAACAGCCAGCTGGAGAGCCTTCAACCCGTGATCCTGTTGGAACATTCAGTATCAACACCAGAACAAACTATGCAGTGCCTTGTCTTCTCTACAGGTCCACAAACTCTTGAAAGCTTAGTGCTTACAACTGAGCCTCAGTTACATTATGCATCAGTGGGGTGAGAATGGGGCTGTGTTGCTGTCTTTTGTTGCTTATGTCATTAATAATGCCTTAAAGCCAGAAGGTTACAAAACATTTAACATGATCTATTTGAGTCTAATTAACAAGTTATATAGCAATACTCTAGTAATTCTGAAGGGCCAAGAAAACCTTTCTTTTGATTCTCAAATTTGTCCAAGTTACTGATGAGGCAGAGTAACTTTGATCTCAATTCCACTATGCATCAGCTAGACAGGTTTGCACTTCTTCCCGGGAACCCCTGGGGAGTGCTATCATATCTTAATCTTTTTTAATCCCTAGATTAGCCTCAGAGCTGGGACCACAGAATCAATTTAGTGAAGGTTTGCAGAAAAGCAGCTGAATGAGCAAATAGATAAGAGAAAAGCTAGTGAGGATGTTGGGGTAGAATTTATAAACAAATAGTAGCAATACAACTTCTGTGTTTTGGTGTCTTCAGAAGGAAGTAGAATTTTCAAAGATGGGGTGAGGTTAAAATTGGTATGGTGTCCTTTACATGAATATGTAAACACAACAGTTGCTTCCAGCAGAGTGCCAGGAGGGAAGTAAGGAGCAATCTGCAACAAACTTAACCAAGAATTAAGAGATGGATCATCAGGAAATATCAGAAGAAACATCAGCAGATAAATGCTTGAGGACAGGAGAGTTTAAATTAGAACTGGGTCAAGGGGTGACAACTCTATTAGAGTACATATTGATAGAACCCGCCCCCTCTGCCCAGAGAGCCAGGTCCAAATATTTATAATAAGCATCACTGAGAATATGATTATCACACACATTGCAACACAATTATTATAACATCTTCTAAGGCAAGTAGATTTTCTAAATGCATGCATACAATGCAAATGTTTTAATCATAGCCATATCTACTTTGAATTAAATTTTCTTTTTGTAATATCTTTAAATTATGCACATCTTACATTTTAAAATACATATTTTTAAGTGAATTGAGGCTTCCTGCAGGATGAGTGTGGCTGGTTGAACTTTCATTGGCCTCAATGATATAATTTCTTTCCTGCATTCAACCATAATCTCAAATTCTAGAGTCCCCAGCTTGGAGTATCCATGAACTAGGTCTTTTTAGTGAGTACGTCATTTCTAATAAAATCATGGGCTATAAATGATGAAAATAAAATATAAGAGATGAATTACACAAAACCCACAAGCCCCTAGTGATTTACAGTGAAGTGCTGCTTCCCAGGAGTTCTTTTTTTTCCCAGCAGCCAACTTGATCTATGTCAACAAGCTGTGTGTGCCAGATTACAAGGCAAATGTGGACTAAGAACATGGAGCTTAGCACTTTGTCTTGGTTGTTGAATGCCATCAGGTTTTGTGAGGACAACACAGTGAAGTTTGTAAGAGCGCTGGCTCATAAAGTGGTGCTTTGCATACAAGAGTTTCCAATCAGGTGCCAATCTGTCTAGGCCATAGCCGAGGCGCTCCCCTTGTACAGTTGCACAAGCTATTGGTTCTTCTGCTCTTATGGTCATAACAGTCCTCAAAACTCCACTGTGTAATGTGGCCGTCCGTTTATACGTCTATATCTCGCATTTGAATAAGGTGTAAGAGGAATGGATTGCCCCTGTGTCTCATTTCTGGATCATCAGCTGAAAAGTTTAGAGACTGGGATCTGGATCTCTCTCTAGATAATTCACTCGCTATCAGTTGCTGTCAGGTGCCTTCACTGACTGACATATATTCTCCTTCTGTGACTTTGATTCCTTACAAAGTGGTAGTCATTACAAGGCTGAATATCCTGAAAGAAAAGGCCAGACAAAAGTTGAATGCTTTCTTTTAAGCTAGCAGAAAAGTCAAAAAATTATTTCAACTGTATTTAACCATCTGGGTAAACCTCAAATTGAACAGTCATAGAAGGAACCAATAGACTTCACCTGTATAGGGAATGACAAGTTTTTTGCATTGTTTTTGTTTGGTTGTTTTTTCATTTTGTCTTTGTTTATGACAGTTCTCTGTGTTGCCCTTTCCATCCTGGAAGACCAGGTTGTCCTCAAACTCATAGGAATTCTCCTGCCTCTGCCTCCTAACTGCTGGGATTAAAGGTATGGACCACCACCAACGAATGACAAGAGTTTTTTTTAAAAAAGCATGTTTGACTGTAAATATTGTTGTGACCACTTTCCAAACCTACAAACCCCCCATCTGATATTCCGTTGCTTCGACTTTGTTCATCTCTAAAATTAGAATAATAACATCTCAGACACTCAGAGAACAAATTCAGGACATGCTGCCCTGTGTGGATACTTCATCAGTACAGTAAACAGCACTGAAAGTAAGCTGCTGCACTAATTATAATTCTTAGTAGCTGATTTCTTTTTGTTGTTGTTATAAAATTTATTCTTCTCTCATACAATACATCCTGACATCATCCCCACCTCCCAATCCCCCTCCCCTCAAGATCCTCTCCTCCATTTCCCTTTATAGAAGAACAGGCCTTTCAGAGGCATCAACTAAAGAAAGCATAACACCATACAACAAGGGTAAGCATGAACCCTCATATCAAGGCTGGACAAGGACACCCAGCAAAAGGAAAAGGGTCCTAAGGTTAGACAAAAGTCAGAGATACCCGCATTCTTACTATTAGGAGTCCCATAAAAACACTAAGGTAACAACTATAGTGTACATTTAGAGGATCTAGCACAGAGCTATACAGGGTCCATGTTTGTGGCTTCAGCCTCTGAACCCCTGAGCCCTGCTTAAGTAATCCTGTGGACTATGTACTGCTAGTTCTTCTCCTTGACCACTCCCCTGTTCCTATAGTCCTTCCTCCCTTTCCCTCTTTGGCAAGGTTCCCTATGTTTGACTGTGAGTTTCTGCATTCACTCCCATCAGTTGTCTGATGAAGCTTCTCAGGTGACAATTGGGCTAGGCATAGATCTATGACTACAGCACAATATCACAAGGGATCATTTCACTGACATTTTTTCTGCCAGTCGTGTGTGGTACTCCCAGGACTCTAGGCTATCCAGCTGCCCAGTTCCTTGCCATCCAGGCAGAGTCCAGCATGTCTTCCTCTTGCAGCATGGGCTTCAGATTCAGATCAATCATTGGTTGGCAGCTTCCACATGTTCTGAGCCACCATTGTCTCAGCACATTTTGCATGCAGGACAGATTGTAGGTGCAAGGTTTGATGGCTGGGTTGGTGTCCCAGTCTCTCTTTGCCTGGTTACAGAAGATGGCCAGTATCCCACATTACCAGGAGTCTTCACTGGGGTCACCCTCAAAGATTCCAAGGAGTTTCCACTGTGCTAGATTTTCTCATTTCCCCATAAATACCCACCAATTTCTCTTCCCTTATTCCCTCCCTTATCCCATCAACCCTATACCTGATCCCTCCTGTTTCTACCCCCACTCACTCTCAGTTTACCTGCAAAATCTATTCTATTTCTCCTTCCCAGGGAGAGCCTTGTGCCACCCCCTCCACTCCCCGCCAAACACTCCTTTTTACCAAGCCTCTCTGGGTCTGTGAATTATAGGATGGCTATCCTTTATTTAACAGCTAATATCCACTTCTAAGTAAGTACATAATACTCATGTTTGCCTTTCCGCATTTGTGTTGCCTCACTCAGGATGAATTCTTTTTTCTAGTTCCATCCAGTAAACTTCAAATTTCATTGTTATTTTTTAACACCTAAGTGACACTCTATTGTGTAAATATACCACATTTTTTTTTGTGTGTGATGACTAGGGACATCTAAGTTGTTTCCAGTTTCTAGCTATTATGGATGAAGCCTCTATGAACATGGTTAAACAAATGACCTTGTGGTTAGATAAAGTATCCGTTGGGTAAATGCCCAGTAATGGTATAGCTGTGTCTTGAAGTGGATTGATTAAGAGGAACTACCATATTGATTCCCAAATTGGCTGAACAAGTTTGCACTCCCACCAGCAATAGAGGAGTGTTCCCCTTGCTCCACATCCTCAGCAGCATGAGCTGTCACTTGTGTCATTGAATTTAGCCATTCTGACAGGTGTAACACGGGATCTCAACATAGTTTTAATTTACATGTCCCTAATGGCTAAAAATGTTGAACACTTCTTTAAGTGTTTCTTATCCATTTGAGATTACTCTATTGAAAATTTTCTGTTTAGATCATTTGGTTTGTGGATGTCTAACTTCTTTAGTGCTTCAAATATTTTGGCTATTAGCCATTTATGTAATGGGGCATTGGTAAAAAGAAAATATTTTCTCATATTCTGTCCTACCAAAGGTTTCCTTTGCTTTGCAGAAGCTTTACATTTGCATGCGGTCCCATTTGTGGTTGGTCTTAGTGCCTGTGTTATTGGTGTTCTAGTCAAGAAATTGTCTCCTGTGCCAATACATTCAAGGCCACTTCCCATTTTCTCATCTATCAGGTTTGGTATACCTGGCTTTATGTTGAGGTCTTTGATCCATCTGGACTTCAGTTTTGTGTAGGGTGGTAAATATTGATCTACTTGCATTTTTCTACATGCAGACCTCTTGTTAGATCAACAGCATTTGTGGACCATTCTTTCTTTATCTATTGTGTTTTCCTGGCTACTTTATCAAAAATCAGATCCCCACAGGTGTGTGGATTTACTTCTGGGTTTTTGATTTGATTCAATTTTACAACCTGCCTATTTGTATGCCAATACAAATGCCATTTTTATTACTATGGCTGTGTGATGCAACTTGAAATCAGAGATAATAATACCTCCAGAAGTCCTTTTATTGTACAGAACTGTTTTAACTATCCTGAAGTTTTTGTTTTTCCAGATTAAGAAGGGCATTGCCATTTCAAGCTCTGTAAAGAACTGTGTTGGAATTTTGATGTGGATTGAGACGAATCTGTAGACTGATTTTGATGGGATGCCTTTTTCAACTATGTTAATCTTACTGATTCCTGGGTATGGGAGATCTTTCCATCTTCTATTTTTTCTTATTCAAAGTCTTGAAGTTTCTGTCTTACAGGTCTTTTATTTGCTTGGTTAGAGTACCCCAAGATACTTTATATTATTTGCTTCTATTTTAAAAGGTATTTTCTTCTGTTTCTTTTTTTTGGGATAATTTTGTATCCAGTCACTTCAATGATGGTGTTTATGAGCTGTAGGAATTTTCTGATAAAGTTCCTGGGGTTGCTGATGTAAACTATCATATCATCTACAAATAATGATGCATTGACTTCTTCATTTCAAATGTGTGTCCTCTTTATCTCCTTCAGTTGTCTTATTGTTCTAGCTAGAACTTCAAGTACAATATTAAGTAGATAGGGAGCCAGTGGACAGCTTTGTCTTGTTTATGATTTTAGTGGACTTGCTTTGAATTTCTCTCCACACATTTGATATTGGCTATAAGCTTGCTGTAAATTATTTTATTGTGTTTAATTAGGCCCCTTGTATCCCCAATATCCCCAAGACTTATTATGAAGGGGTGATAGAGTTTGTCAAAGAATTCTTTTGCCATCTCATGAGATAATCATTTTACCATCCCTGCATCTCTAGTACGATAGTGGACTATCTTTTCAATGTGTTCTTAAATTTTGTTTTTAGTATTGGCATAAACTCTTCTTTGAAAGTCTGCTAGAATTGTGAGCTAAAACTTTCTGGTTCTGTGCTTTTGGAGATTTAGTGACTTTTGATGACTTCTATTTTCTTGGAGATTATAGGTCTATTTAAATTGTTTATCAGATCTTGCGTTAAATTTGGTAAAGTGTATCTATTGAAAAGTATCCATTTCTTTTAGATGTTCTAATTTTGTAGAGCACAGGTGTTTAAAATATGACCCCATGAGTCCTTGTATTTCCTCAGTGTATGTTGTTATAACCCCCTTTTTGCTTCTGATTTTGTTAATTTGACTTTACCTTGGAATACCTTGTTTTCTCCATCTATCATTAATTTGAAGCTCTTCTGGGTATAATAACCTGGGTTGACTTCTGTGGTCTCTTAGAGTCCTGGACACCTGTCCAGGCCCTTCTGGCTTAGGTCTGTCTTTGTGTGTACTCACACTTTTCCCTTGCAACTTTTAGTATCCTTTCTTTGTTGTTGTTCTATGTGTCCATTGTCTTGGTTATTATGTGGCAAGGGGACTTTCTTTATAGGTTCAGTCTATTTGCTGTTCTGTAGGCTTCTTGTACCTTTATATGCATCTTCTCCAGGTTAGAAAAAAACTTGTATGATTTAGTTGAAAACATTTTCTGGGCCTTTGAACTGGGGATCTTCTCTTTCTTCTCATTCTAACATACTTTAGCTTTGGTCTTCTCATAGTGTCTCAGAATTCTTGGATGTTTTGTGTCATGAACGTCTTAGATTTAACATTTTCTTTGACTAATGTATTTATTTTTTCTATCATATTTTCAGTGCCTGAGGTTCTTTCTTCTATCTCTTGCATTCTTCTGATAAATCCTCTCTCTCTAGTTTCTGCTAACTAACCATTTATTTCCAGAATTTCCTCAATCTGTGCTTTCTTTTTTATTGTTTCTATTTCCATTGTCAGGTCTTAAACGGTTTTACTCAGGCTGTTGTTGCCTGTGTTCCTAAGCTGGTGTCTACGCATCTGGATTTGAGGTCTAGCTGCTAATTTCTAAGTTTGCCTTTTATGGATGGGTGTTTTGTTCTTTGGTTACTTGTTTCTGTTTTCCTCTCTGGTCTTCTGGCCTGTGTGGTCTCTTGTTGATCAGTGGGTGTCTACCCAAGTTGTGTGCTGGGACACTGGAATTGTGGGGACCAGTGTGGTCTCTAGTCCAGCAGAGCACCTCCTCCTGAGGGATAAAACAAGATGGCGAGGACAGGAGGAGGATTGGGGATATGGAGATGGGTCATAAGGTGTTTAGGGGTGGTCTAGAGGTAGGCAACCTAAGTGGAACTCTAGTAGCTAGTGTGTAGTTGAGTAAGGGTTCTCTGTCAGGATTGGTGGCTGAAACAGTGCAAGGAGGAGCACCTAGAGTCTGTGGGCTAGTGGCCTACCAAGACTTCCAGCAACTAGCTTTGCCTCAGGTCCTGCAGGGAATTTCTGCCTGTGTTTGCCTACCTGTTCTTCTGACTATTGGTGTAGATTGAACTTGACTAGGGTATGGCTGCTGAAGTTGGAGAATGGAAGATGACAACAGGGGGTGGGGACCAGGAGGGAAGTGATGGTGGCAGATTAGGTGTGTGGGAACTGAACAAAGGGAGTGGGAGAGTTCCAGGGTGGGTTGGCCTACCTGCTTTTCTGGCTGTCCTGGCCTACATTTGAGCGGGAGGTTTCTACCTCAGTTTAGCACAAGGACAAGCCAATGAGGGTACGGGGCAAGGAGGGAGGTATTGTGGAAGATGTGTCTTTGGCAACTGAGGGAGTGGGAAATTCCACAGGCAGGCTGCCTTCCTGCTCTTCTGGGTGGCTTGTCTTGTACTCAAGCAATATTTCTTAGTTTTTTTACTGTATTGTAGATCTGGATAAAGTTTTAGCATGATAAGCAGTGTCCTTTATCATTAAAGTGACATTATTGTGTGTGGAGCTCATAAATTAACACTCAGTTCAGCTATTTCCAGCTTTGTATATAACTATAATAAGGAAAAACAAAATGAACTTCAAGTTTGGTCCAGGAAATACCCAATTCTGTTGGATTGCCCTAAACCCACTTACCCCATGGGAAAGCAATAAAAAAAGGAAATAGTGAGAAAACTAAATTAAAAAATAAAGACAAATTCAAATATGAAAGTCAATGTTTTAAGAGTAAGGAAAACTTGGGAAAAAATTAAGCAAATACTATTTAGAGTCTTGATTTGGAGTCTTGATTTTTGTCTTCTTTTTACAGGATCCCAGTGGTTGGAGGAGGAAAGCATTTTTCTTTAGAAATATTTTGAGCATCAGAGGCTTAGCATGTAACTATCACCCAATAAAAGCTATAACTTCAACAGTCTTGAAAACTCCAAAGCTCCAAAGGCCATCATCTAAATATAGACAGCTACACCAGGCACTGTACATATCCATAAAAAGTCCTCAGTGTAGAATCTTATTACGCATTTTCCTTATTACTGAATAGTTTCACTTGCTTGTAGCATAGTATGAAATGTTAGAATCAAATTTCTTACATTATAATAGCCTATTGTAATATCAAAAAGGTTGTCACATAGCAGTTTGGAAATAAAATCTGTGATTCTAATATGGAAAGTATATGCAACTCCCAAATGGTATGTTAATTCTTCTTTGGCTACCATCCATTCATCCATCTAATCACTCATTTGCTCATTCTTCCATTCTTTCTTCCTTTCTTCCCCTATATATCCATTTAGTCATTTACCCATTCATCCATCAATTCATTCATACATCCATTCATTTAGTCATCTATTTACTAATTTTCACTGTCTACCCATTCATTTGTCTACTCATCTATTTGTCATGCACATACTTACATTAGTTATACTCAGAAACATATCTTTGGGCTGAGCAAGTTAATAGACTCAGCACTCATAGAACTTAAAACTTAGCTACTGTTCAGTCCTTATTAATATATTTAATTTCCTAATAGAATATTGGAGAAAATTGTTGTATCTCCTAATCAAAGATTAACAGTGAATTTAGATATCATATCATGCTAAATGCTTACATATTAAATCATGGAAACCATTAACGGGTGCTCATGAGTCTTTTCTTTATCCAGATACACTCCCAATATTCATTATTTCAATCAACTTCAATAATGAGAACCAAATAAATGACATTAAGTACAGTATTGAGAAATGTTCTTTTGGATAAATTTAATATATATGCAAATCAAAAGTACAAAATATCTGGAATACTATAGTCTAATTATGTACTTATGTAATTTGTTAACAAATACTACAATACTACAAAATCCTTGAGGCATACTATCAAGTCTGAGTAACTAAATAAAAAGTCATGACTAAATAACTGAACAAGAAAATAAATTAATTAAATAATGAATGAATTAATATTGTGAGCCAATGTTCCACTCACAAAGTTTCATACCAAGATTGTCCCCTGACCTACACAAACATACAATTGCACGTATGTAACTGACTTCACACATGCACACAATCATATAACTTCAAAGACAATTTTGTAAATGCTTTTATTTTTAATGAATCATACAAGCAAATAAACAATCAAAAAATTATAAAAAACTCAAATGATCCTTATCTTGACAGCAGAAGAACATTAATCAGGATTTCAACCTGAGAGTTAGATTTTATTGAATGTTTATGTATCTAAAAGTATGACAGCTATCACTTAAAAAGTTGAGTACACCAAATGAAAATATTCGCAAACTTTGTCCTCAAAACTATAATTCTATTTGAACTTAGGTAGGTTTAAAAGATTCAACTTTGTAATATTTTGAATAATTGCCCAAGAATTAGGACAAGGGCATTTGAAATGACTCTCAGCTCATCATTTTGGCTTCCTAAAGAGCACCTATGACAGTGTTCATCAGTCAGGACCAATAGGGAGACCAGGTCTCCATGAAAAATATGCCTGTTGTCCTTCATAAATCTTTACTGTATAAGTACAGAAATATTTGTGTAGGCAATTTTCTGCTGAATTACATTTCCTGTTCATATTCTCATACCATGTGTGATTTCTAACAACAAACCGAAGCTTGATGGGATAGTGCCATTCGCACAGGAGTCTTTTAATTACTTTACACTAGTTACTTTTATAACTAGTAGTTTAATCATTATAGTAAGTCTCTTTATGGGTCTCAAAATATCATCAGCAAGGTGAATTATTTATTAAGGTGTTCTAGTTCAGAATGGATTCACACCAAAGAGATGATTAGTTTTGAAAATATAGAAGTCTTTTAGGAAACTTCAGTTTTTGAAGCATCTAGAGCAAATTCCTTTTAGTTTTTATTACAGTTTACTTATTTTCTGTGTGTGTGTGTGTGTGTGTGTGTGTGTGTGTGTGTGTGTGTATGCAAGCACCCATGCCATGGTACATGTATAGAGGGTGTGGCTACTCTGGAGCCATCTATCTGGCTTTTTGTTTGTTTGTTTTCTAAATACATTTTTAACTTTTTTCAATTATTTAGTACACCAACTACAGCTTCACCCTCCCTCCTCTCCTCATGTTCCCCATCCACACTTCCTCTGTCTCAGTTCAGAGCTCCTCCCCCTGTATCAAGACAAAGTAATCCAGCATGGGGAACAGGTTCCTAAAAGCCATCTAAGTCTCAGGGACAGATCATGATCTCACTGCCAGAAGCCCCACAATCACAGCTACACAATTGTCACACACATGCAGAGGGCCTAGGTTAGTCCCAAGAAGACTCCCTAATTGTTGGTCCAGAGTTCATGAGTTCCCAGGAGTGCAGATGAGCTTCTAGGTGGGAAATAGAATCTCTTGCTTGGCCTGGGACTCCCTGCTGATCAGTCTAGGCTATAAGCCCCAAGACCCTCCTTTCTCTGCCTCCTCAGTGCTGGGATTGTAACTGATCACTCCCAAACCTGGCTTTTAACCTGCATTCCCAGGATGAAACATGCGTCTTCCTGTTTGTGTGGCAAATACTTTTCAAACCTTGCTCTCAAGGATCCTCTTGTCTCCCATTTTATTTGTGTTTTCTCTCTGAGTGTCAATATCCAAATACAATAGACAGAAGTTCTACCCATGTGAGCACAGGCCTGACAGAGAGAAGTCCATCCAAGGGTCAGACAAAGGGCAGGCACACTCAGACAAATCACACAATCACACACCACTGCTTACAAATGAAGAAAGGAACCCAAATCCCTGCAACCCCAAGAAAATAGCATAACAAAGGAGCATAATTTTTAAAATTATTTTGTTTTTCTTTTTCTATATTATGTGTCAGAATATTTTGAGTATTTAAAAAATATAAAAGTTTCAACAGTTTTGAATGATTTTAACTATATATACACATTCATACATTTTGTTCTTCTAGAAACTTCAAGATGATTCACTGGCAGAAAACCTGCGTTTAGCTAAAGAGTATCAAAACATGCAGATGATTTTCTTAAAGGAGAAGGATGCCTACTTCAATGGATATGACAGACTGCTGTCACTTAATTCCTCCCTTTGTGACAAGAAAAAGGTATTGCTGCTTTATTTTTCTTTTTGAAATAATTATATCTTAAGTGAGCCCTCCAAAGAGTTAATGTAATAAGTGTGTGGTCTTAAATAGGAGACTAGTTATACCACACAAAAAAGGTATGGTTTCTTCTTCTTAAGTTTTATTGCATATTTATGTAATTTCATAATAACTACATGAAATTACATAATTAAATAATATTGATGTTAGGAATTGTATTTTGAAAGATATTTAAGACCTAAAAATTCTTAGTTAGTGATCCCTTTGATAATTTCTTTTGCATTTAGTTGTTATGATCATATATCATAATTATTTTCTTATTTTGCAGGTATACATGTGATATTATATACTTACTATTTTAATTATAACACTTTATGGTTCTGTATGATGAGACTCTATAAAACTTCTATTTGATATAGATATACCACAAATTTGGGCTTTTGGGTTCTTAATTTTTTGCTCAGTGTGAAGATCCTTTAGACATTTGCAGTTACAGCTCTCTGTCTGTCTGTCTGTCTGTCTGTCTGTCTGTCTATCTATCTATCTATCTGTGTATCTATATGTCACCTCTCTCTCTCTCTCTTTCATTACTAGAAATGGCAGGAAATTGTACATCTATTTCAAAAGCCCTCTGTTGTGGTAAAAAAAAAAAAGTATACATGAATCAAAAAGAAAATGAGATCTCCCATGAGACATAAAGGGGGCAAAGAGCTGTATTATAGGAGTGTCACAATATAGCCACTTACCATATATTCCCCAGACATTTAGACACAATAGTAGGGAGTTTATCTGTGTACCTTTTGCTTCTGGGTTCAATTTTCAAGAATTAAAAAAAAAAATGGTTATTATTTAGCAAATGACCTAGCCAGAAGGACCAGGGTCAATGAGTCTGTTCTCATATTAGCATTGCCCATGTGGGTGTGCTATGAGTTGCAATTTAGGAGTCCAGTTCTATGCTCAGCACTCTTATAGAATGTTTAGGAAGGCAGAAGCCTGGATATGTTCCATTACCCAGTATTGAAATGAGTAAGTTATTTACTCTTTTGAATCTCAGTTTTCTCAACTAAAAATAAAAATTTCCTCCACAAGATAATATGTTAGGAATAAAACAGAAGAGAAATCACCAAAGTCATTTTTCAAACAAAAGGAAGCTATGTTGCCGTAATTATTGTATTCGCCTGTGTGCTACTTGCATATGTTCCTGTTTCTCGTACATCAATCAGATGAGTATTACTGAGACAAAAGATACTATTGTGAAGGACTTCTTTAGAAGTACATTCGTTGAAGGGATATTTGAAGGGCATCTTCTGGAGGACTTTTGCCTGACTTTGAGTTTCTATTGTGGTGAAGAGATACCATGACCATAGAAACTCTTAAAGAGAAAAACATTTTATTAGTGTTGGCTTACAATTTCAGAGGTTTGTTCTATTGTCATGGAGGGAAAGCATGGTAGTGTGCAGGCAGACACACTGAGAGTTCTGCATCTTGATCCACAAGCATCAGAAAGGGAACCGTGTCCTACACTGGACATAGCTTAAGCATTTCAGATCCCCAAATCCTGCTACTACAGTGATACAGTTCCTCCCCCAAGGCCACACCAACTTCAACATCTCAATAGTACCACCCCTAAGGGGCAAGCATTCAAACACATGAGTCTATGGGGACCAAGCCTATTCAAACTACCACAACCTCTTTACAACAATGTTCTTTAGAAGGACCTCTGTAGAAAGATGCCCTATTTTTAATTAAACAAACAAAGAAACGAAAGACTTTAATTGTAAATTCTGCACTAAATATATTTATGGTAAATAAGTACAGGAATAATTAGTTTTTAACATCAATAGTCATGAGTCAAATCCAGAAGAAGTAGTCAAGTTGAGCTAGCAGTAAAACCGCTGCCACACTCTACTCTTAGAGCTCCTACCATGGCCCCCTACTTTGTTTTGTGTTTTGTGTTTTGTTTTTTGTTTTTTTTTCACCTTATTATTTTTGCTTTGTTTCCCTCACATTGTATTTCTCCATTTGTTTCTTTTCTTTTATTGAAAATAGATTCTTCTCTCATATAATACATTTCAAATGCAGGTTCCCTTCCTTCCATTCTTTCCAGCTACCCAACCCCCTTGCCCCCCCCCCCCGTGCATCTCCTGTTTCCCCAGGATATACTTCCCTTCCATTTCCTCAACAAAAAAAGAGCAGGTTTGCAAGGAACAAACAACCAAATAGGATAAAAGAAGATACAGAAAAGCAAGGTAGAAGCCCTTGTGTTACAGCAGGTTGTTCCTTCCCGCCAGCTCCATCCCGCCTGCCACCAGTCTGGGCCCACAGCCGCATCAGCCCCAAATAACACTCTGAGACTCTGTATTTGATACAATCTTGTTGGCCAGTTACCATTATTGTTTATGGGCTAGCTCTGTCTTAATTATTAACCCATTTCTACTTATCTAAGTATTTCCACATGGTCGTCTTATCAGGGAGCCGCAGCAGGTGTCTTCCTTCCTCCATGTTCTACATCTTGACCCTCCCTACTACTTCCTCTTTCCTCCTCCTGGTCTCCTAGCCCCACCTATCTTGTTTTCTATTGGCCACAGTGCTTTATTAACCAGTATGAGAAACATATATACAGAATAACATCTCCCATCACCCTTGTACTGAGGCTGGACAAATTAACTCAATAGGAAGAGAAAGGTCCCAAGAACAGGCAAATAATCATCTTAGCCACTTTAGCAGGTATAGCATAGAATCTGAAAGTAGTTTTGATTTGCATATTCCTTATGGCTAAGGATATTGAACATTTCTGTGAGTGTTTCTCGGCCATCTTTTTCAATTCTGTAGACTGCAGCTTTGTTTTATTGACAGTGTCCTTTGCCTTAGAAGCTTTTCAGTTTCATGATGTCCAATTTGTTAATTATAGATCTCAGTGCCTGTGCTATTGATGTTCTGGTCAGGTATTTGTCCCCCTGTGTGATGAGTTCAAGGCTGTACCCACTTTGCTTTTATCAGATTCAGTGTGATTGGTTTTATGTTGAGGTCTGTGATGCTCTTTAATAGGTGATTCTTTAGAACATCTTTAGGTTAGAATACTACTCTTCAGAAGAGCTCCCTTCAAGGGTTCTGTTTAGAAGGATGATCCTTTATAAGTTTATTAAATTACTAGCTGATGGTTGCAGATAAGGAGATAAGTGGGTTTGGAAAAGTTTTGAAAACACAACCATCTGACCATATCTTTAGCATTCTTAAAACATCATTCAGTATTAGAAGTATCTCTCTGTTTGGATAATTTATCAATCTTTTCATGCATTTTTGCATTGCTATTTAGGTCAAGTATGTTAGGTGTGTTGCTAGGCCCTGGGAAGAAGAAAACAATAGTTTAGTATTTTTTGTCTTTCCTTAATCAAGGGGCAAACAAAAAAGCATGGGCACTTAGAGAGTGACAGACGTCAGAGTTAGCATTGGTGTGCTGGCTAGTTTTATGCCAAGTTGACACAAGCTAGAGTAATTTTGGCAGAGGAACCCACAACTGAAAAAAAATGCCTCTATCAGATTGACCTGTGGGCAAGCCTGTGGTTCATTTTGGATGGTACCAACCTGATATGGGGTGTCCTTCTGTATATATGTTTCTCTTATTGGTTGATGGACAAAACAGTGTTTGTCCAATGGAGACAGGAAGATAGGCAGAACTAGGAGATGAGGAGGATTCTGGGAAAGATAGGCAAAGAGACTCTGGGAAAGAAAACTCCATGTAGACCACAAAGGAGTAACAGATCCAACACCATGTGGAAATAAAGAGATTCATGGAAATGGGTCAATCATTAAGACAGAGCTAGTCAATAAGAAAATCTATCCATTGGCAAACAGGTTAATAATTAATATAGCATCCTTGTGTTTATTTGGGACAACATGGCAGCAGGACCTGGTGGGACAAGAAAACATCAGCAACAATGCCCCTGGAATGGTTGGTATTCTTGAGTGCTATAAGAAAGTAGGCTAAGCAAACCATGAGGCTAGAACCAGAAATCAGTATTCTTCATGGCCTCTGCTTCAGTTCCTGCCTCTGGGTTCCTTCCTTGCTTGAGTTCTTGCCATAACTTCTCTTGATGATGCACCTTAACTCTAAGAAGAAATGAACACATTTTTCCCCATGTTGCTTTATTTTATGATGTTTTATCACAGCAACAGAACCCTAAGAGACTTAGCATCCTGTTTTTATACTAAGAGCATCCTCTCATCTCTTTGATCAAATTGAAGCAACTCTTCATACAGGATACAAGGAGCCAGAGTTTGATAAGAACAGGCAGGCAGGGGTCAATGTTGGGCATTGGCTTCCATTTGTGATCCCTCAAATGAATCACTTTCAGCACACCTGCTTCAGGAAACTTTCAAGATTTATTTGTACTTTCAACCATTTTTCATTCCCATCCTTCAGCAATGGAGGTCATTAAGTGCAGGCTGCCCTTGTCAGTGTCATGTAGGATCAATTTGCTGCGATGGTCAGAGAAGCCATATTGATGCTGTTAATCTGTCAGTGAGAAATCGTATGTCATTAGTGTCTAATGCGCCAAATACAGGATGAAATTTGGCCATCAGAAACAAGACAACCCTTTAATATTTTATTCCATTTCTTTGCTGTCACAGCCTTTCCAATGCATATAGGGGTTAGTCCTCTACTTGGCCTAGTTTGGGGTAGAGGAAAGCAATAGTAATCC
This sequence comes from Cricetiscus sungorus, assembly GCA_030556225.1. Classification (NCBI taxonomy): domain Eukaryota; kingdom Metazoa; phylum Chordata; class Mammalia; order Rodentia; family Cricetidae; genus Cricetiscus; species Cricetiscus sungorus. The sequence goes on from JANBXA010000651.1 coordinate 137,729,283, forward strand.
TATGAATTTTGTGTAACCTTTTTCTGTTTTCTAATGGATTCCCTTCACTCTGAAATTGAATTGTTTTTGTCATAATAAACAATTATATTTTAATAATTATGATTCTTAAGGGATATTATTTTCTCTACAAAGATTGCATATTTTTCTTCTTTTTTGTACTTGTATAACAAACATAGCAAAACCTGATGGAAGAGTAAATCAAATTAAAGATAATGTTCCCTTCTTTATCATAATTTTGCACAGAGACATTTCAAATGTTAGAATACTATAGCATTACTCTCGGTGGTGATATTATATCTGTTTATTTGGATATGTGTCTTGATACCCCAGGGCTTTTCAAATTTTCAGTGATGGGTCTTTTCCCCTTTAAACCACAGAAAGAGGCAAAAGCAATTATGCAAAATTCTTATTTGCCCCATTCATGGGTAACGATAGAATCAAATCCAATATAAAAGTTCTCAGATGTCAAAATTAAAGCTAACACTAGAAATAAATTAAGAAAAATAAATCTGAAACAAAAAAATCAGGTTTTGTTTCCATGTGAAACTCTATTTTCATCAATTTCCTAGGTAGATTTCAGGTGCATTTTTGTTATTTCTCTTTAAAATCACTTTAATATTTCCAGGAAACTATAACATTTGTTTTAAGTGGCATCTGGAATTCCTTAATACACAAAGAAAGGTAAGTGAAACTGTCATGCAGATAGGGTTGTCATCTGTGGCTGACAACAAGATTGCTTCCAAAAATAGTTTTAAAACTACTTTTAATTCTTTCAGAATAATTTATAAAGTTTAATCCTATTCCATAGAAAATCCCAGTATTTGTAAATGAAGTAAATAAAAGCTAGCACTTAAAAGGCACCTTTGGGAAACACTCTCCATATATATGTATGTATGTCTATACACTGTATATGCATGTAATATGTATGTATGTATAGGTATACATGCATAAGTATGTATATGTGTGTGCATGCCTTCCATATGCATACATACATATATGTGTATGTGGAGGGCAATGAGACTATGTACTATGCATTTGGCAAGCATTATCTTTTTAGTGCCCCCTAATCCTAGGTTCTTTTCTGCTATCATTGTCACCGTGACCTGTGTAAGACACAGAACTGAAGCTGTCTCTTCTAAGGTCATGAATGTAGAGGGAGATGAACTGAGATACAGTTCGAGTCTATTTGCCATCCAATCTATTTCACAACCACAATGGTAGAACAGCTTCCTTACTATTGCATAACAATACCATGTACAACTCATTATAAACCATACAAAGGCAACATATATCACTAGTCTGTGTAATGCAGCTGAAAGGTTTTTTGATCACTAATTATTGCTATGATTTTGTCTGCCTGATTCTCCCTTTTCAATTGCCACTTTTAGGACAGGGAGACACCCATTTCATTAGAAATTATTTAATTTCCATAGGACTGTGCTTTATAACTACATTTCTTAATTTTACCAATTAGAAGCATCCTTAGAAAATTTTCATTTCCTTACAAAATAATTTTACAGATGAGACATTGTTGTAGAATATCACTTTAAGATGTGTTGCATTTGTTTATGCCGTAGAACATTTGTTTAGTGATGCAAAGATGCGCTTCATTCTTTTGTGTTGCGTTGGTTAACTCTGTGGAACTGTATAACTTTGCCTGTCTAAAACATCTGAATAAATAATTAAGAGCTGAACAGCCAATAACAAGGCAGGAGCAATGATAGGCAGGGCTGGCAGGCAAGGAAAATATATATAGGAGAAATCTAGGAATAAGGAGATGTAGGAGTGAGAAGAGGAGGATTCTAGGGGCCAGCCACCCAGCTATACAGCAAGACATGTCAAAAGAAGGAAAGAAAAGACATACAGAAATAGAAAAGTTAAAATCCCAGAGGCAAAGTGTAAAGATTAAAAAAAAATTGACTAGAAATAAGCCAAGCTAAGATCAGGCATTCATAAGAAACTAACAAGCCTTTGTGTATTTATCTGGGAGCTAGTTGGTGAGCCCCCCAAAAAAACAAAGAGTAATAGGGGGAAAAACAACAACATTTTGGCACACAACATGAGGCTAGAGAAAACAAAACCAAACAAAACAAAACAGGAAGGGGGCAGGGTAAGAAATAAAGAATGGTTAAGATACAGTTGTAACTTGGTTTGAATATTATATCCAGTAAATGGTAGATAGCAATATGCTGGGATATAGTTTGTTTAATGAGCATTGCCATCCTGGCAGTCTTTAGATAAAGCATCACTTTGAAGTGATGTGGGCATAAAGAGCTGAATGTGAGATCAGTGAAAACTGTCTCTGCGGGACAGAATACAAACAGCATTCATTAGTCAACCATCATACTGACAAAGACATATTAGATGCCTCAGAACAACCCACCTCATCTCTGCTTCCATGCTGAAGCCTTGCTGAATCCCTCTCAACTGCAGTAGACTCTTGAGTTCTTCAGCTGTCTTTTCTCACCCTACTGAGGAAAAAGGCCCAAAGTTTTGCTACTTATCTACATTGCCAGATTTTTATTAAGCAGATCTCCTATTTTAATTCTAGATAGATTTCACTACTTTCTTCTGTCTTCTAACAATTGTTAGATACACTTTGCATGTATTCCCTCCCCTCATGAATATTAAAGTTGCTTTGCCAAGTGCTTTCTAGGAGCTTATTTCACTAAAGATGGAGATTCATTTTTTTTTCAAAGAAAAAACTGTAACACTTTCAATAGTTTTCTTCCCAAAACAACCAAGAACCCTGTGAGGGTCTCTGTCTCCCTCTCTTTCTCAGAACAGAGGCACACACACACACACACACACACACACACACACACACACACACACACACACTTTGACCTCTTTCTTTGAACACGTGCTTACACATTTGTTCTTCAGGAGTTACCATTATCCACAAAGCATCCATCAAACCCCTACTGTTTCCCTTCTGAAGAGCTCTGCTCAGATCTCTGCTCAGATCTCTGCTCACTGGGAAACTTTGGATATGCCTGAGATAGGTGTAGCCTGCTGGTATCTTCTCATTCTTAAAAACACCTTTTTCATTATCCAAACTTCATGGGGAAACACAGAGAGCTTAGAGTCAATGTTTGCATCCATCACAAATTTTACACTCATGAAACTACTGAAATGTACCCTTAACAAGGGAGAAAGAGACATCACCCATGGTGTCCATGGAGTCCTGGGTAGATGACAATGAATACATGCATCCATAATTTTGAGAATTTACTCCTGCAAGCTGTGTTGTGACCTTCATTTGCATACGCTAATGCACATTCTTGTATGTGCACACATAAACACATAAAAAATTTTAGTGAAATTTTTAAAAGTTACCTTCCAATAAGTAAAATATTCATTGTATACATCTTCAGTGAGAGATGGGATTTGAACTTCGTTTTAGCTAGCACAATCTACAGTCACACTTGAGATAATCTCTCCTCACATCTACAGAGCCCTGTCTTACGGTCATTCGTTAAAATATATAGCATCATGGAAAATGAGTGCCATGTGCTATACGTTTCTTGAGACAGGGTTTCTTCTTGTAGCCCTAGCAGTTCTAGTTCCAGCTCTGCAGACCAGATCGGGCTCAAACTCACAGAGATCCACCTGTCTCTGCCTCCAGAGTGCTGGGACTAAAAGCATCCAGCGCCACTATCTAGCTGCTAGACGTTTTTAAATGTACTATTCCTCCAACAAAGATTAATATCACAAATATGTAGATACACATAAATGAAAACACTCAAAGCCGGTATCAAAGTCATTATTTGAGTACTGATGTGAGGTAATCCATACCAGGCTAATGAAATCATTAAGAGAAGAAACTTGATTACCTTGTATAAGAAAAAATTCATGAAATCCAAAAACAGTGAAAAATTGTCACTTCTGGCAAGTAAAAGTGGCTTAAAGGCAACAGGTTAGTACGTTGACATAAACATTAATCATTAGATATTAAAAATAATGTGATTATCGAGAGATTTAGTCAATGTTCTGGATCTTCTGGCCGTGAGGTCTAAATTCACTTTCAGTTAACCTAATTTGTCAGCATGTTCACATATGATTTCAAGTGTAAGCATATCCAGTGTGCAGTACACCAGACCACTCCAGGATAATTATCTTGTTAAGTACCTGTGTTGTTGTGTTTGGTTGTTGTCTCTTGAAGGCCTGTTCTTTTCTGAAAGGAAACTGAGGAGGGGCGGATCTGGGGGAGGGGGAAGTAGGGGAGATCTGGGAGGAGTACAAGGAGGAATAACTGTGGTCAGAAAGTATTGGGTGAGAGAAGAATCTATTTTCAAGGATAAAAAAAAAGATTCATACTCCATGAGCATCCCTAATAACACAGCCCCACAGTAACTTTAATTTAATCCACTGAATAAGATTTCTCTGAGTTTCCAGAAAAAAAAAATGTGTTTACATAAATAATGGAGTATTTAGTTACCTAAGTTCCATGTTTCTCATTATAAGCATCACTCATTAAAGAAAAAGGTACTTTTCTATTTTATAAGGTCTAAAGCTCATCTATATGCACTAGTAATAAATGATATTTTTTGTGCTTTTAAGCAATCCTGTATAAGTTAGTCTTATATAAAATATGCAGGCAATCCAATTGTATGGTTTTACCATTTAAATGGATTGATAGCTCTGATCAAATATTATATTTTTCTTTTTCAGCTGAAGAAATTCTGTCACAGATTTCCTATCAGAGTGATTTTAAATATCTAATTTATTATTTCCAAAATCATGTTCTAACCCTTCAGAGTAAACACTAATTTAAATAAAGATGATAGATGGATGGATAGATGGATAGATGATAGGTAACAAACAGATACATGGATGATAAATAATAAATAGGTAAATAGATTATAGATAGGTATATAACAGATAGGGAGTATAGATAGATGATAGATGATAGATAGATAGATAGATAGATAGATAGATAGATAGATAGATAGATAGATGACACATAGTTGATATGTGATAATCGGATAGAATGATAACCATTACCTAACACTTTATTTAAATAAATTAAATGTAGTAATTCAGTGGATATAGCTTTTAGAATTTTTAAATTATACCAGATATAAAATGACCTTTAGATTTTTTCCATCCAATCCTCAATTCCTTAATTCTTGTGGACTTTCAAAGAAATATTTTTATTTAAAGACACACACACTATTCTCATAGGAACCTGGAGGTAAAGTAAAACAAAGCCAGCCTTTGCAGGATATACACAGAAAGGGGACATAACTGTTACCAGTAAAACCAGCAGAGAACTTAGCTTGCTTGATGCTGTATGAAGCATGCTACAGTAGTCTTTCGACTCTAATACGAAACTGCAGTAAGGACCATTGCACTAATGCATGAGGATTTGTGATAATGTTCCTGAAAATTTACTGTCAAAACCAAACAGCAGTGTAATGACTTTTGTTATCATGGTTTCTAATAACCATCCAGCTTGGATTGACCCTACATATATCTGAGGCAATAATGTTTCAGAAACTCAGAAAGCAAAATAAAAAGGAACTAAAAACATTCCACAGAATGTTATGAGTGGCTTCATGATATCTCTTATTAAGCAGTCATAGCACAAATACAATGTAAGCAGTAGGCTCACATGAGAATTAAAACCAAGACTCTAGGTACCTTATAACAATGTTGACTAAATAAATCTGAAAATATTGTGCTGAACTCCTCCAAGGCAATGCCTCCTGAAGATTTTTATACTGCTTTGTCTCATTGCTGCTATCTGGTGACAGAACTCTTGGTCAAAATTTTCCTTCCACCCCTGCAGGATTTCTGTCCTCTCCCTTTGGTGAAATATTTCCTTTTATCTTCCTACATTTGCAAGCTTCTCTATTTATTGCTGTATATTTTTATGTCATGTCTCTTCCCTAACATTAGCTACTATGTGGTAGTCACCATGCTAGGCAGGACACAGAGCTGAATGTGTTGTATCATAAATGTTAGGTAAATTACAAATGGAATCATCACCCTTATAATAGACTTAAATCATTCTTATTCACCTCATTCATAAAACAATCTATGAAACATCTGTGAATATTCTTTTTCCCCTTTTTAAACTAGGATGCTATATTATATACTTTCCTTGCTACCATGACAAAATGCCTGAGAAAGTCATCCCAATGATGGCCTGGTTTATTGTAGCTCTGATTTGAGGTCCAGTCCATCATGGTGGAGAAAGCATGGTAAAAGGAGTATGGGGCAGTTGATCACACTGTATCTGCAACAAGGAAGCAACAGGAATGAACACTGGTGCTCAGCCCATTTCCTTTTTGACTGGGCTTTTCCAACTCTATTAAATAAACCAGCCTAGAAACACCTTTACTGATATGTCCAGAAGTTTATTTCCATGTTGAGTCTAAATGTCTCAAGCTGATGATCAATACTCGCCATCATTAATATTTTCTGTATTAGTTTGCTAGAGCTATAGTAGACCCAATACTAGCATTCAAACAACAGGAGGTTACTGTCTCACTGTTCCAGCTGTTACATATCTGCAATCAACTTGTCATCAGGGTTGACTCTTTCTGAGGGTTCTAGATGATTACAGTCCATCTTGGCTGGTAGACATTGCCACTTCCAATGTAAGTGTTGATTGATTTTGAGGGACAAATTAATTTGCTCCCAGTGAAGTTACTCCTTTCTTGGTTAAAAAAATGTTTTGAATAAACAATAGATACAAATGAATATGCTTGAAGATTCAGAAATATAAAACTTAGGCAAAATATTTCTATGTCATCAAATGTCCTATATGTACATATTTTTCTTCCTTTCTTTTTTTTAGTGTGTGTGTGTGTGTTTGTGTGTGTGTGTGTGTGTGTGTGTGTGTGTGTGTGTGGTGTGTAAAACTTGTGACTTGTTGTAGTTGGTTTACTCCCTCTACCATGTGGATTCTGGGAATTCAACTCAGCTCAACAGACTGAGTTAGGTCACTAGACTTAGTAAGAATAAGTTCTTCTAATAAGAATGCCCATTATACCAGATTAGGTTTTATACCAATGCCCCATTTTTTTTTTTAAATCTTCAAACTTCTAGAAAGACAGTCTCTAAGTGGCATTCTGCATTAATGGGGTGATGCTCAAGTATATGATTATGAATAGAAAGTGATACAGTTTAGATCAAAACAGGCACCTGTTAGACCTTTGAGTCCCTCTTTATATATATGCAGGAGCCAGTCCTGAGGTGCAAGCCTGGCCTTCTGTACTCTATCAAGCCCTAGTCTTCCATGACTTCTCTCAAATCTTTTTTCTCTGTCCCGCCCAGCTAATATCTATATAGAATTGTTATTGTCTATCTTTAAATGCAAAATTATTTCAATTATAAAGACTGCTATACCTATGATTTCAAGCATGGATATGTTTAGGCAATTAGGCTCACATGATGAAATTGTCTGTAAGATGAACCTATCACAGTAAAATAGGAAGTGATTCTATTCGACGTCCTTAGGTCCAAACAGAATATCACTTTTTTTTTCACCAAACAAGCTTACAGTCCCTCAGACCACAGAAGTATTAGCCAAAGAAGACTACCTTGGTCCTACAGGGGCTGCTACAGAGGATTAAGATTTAGTTATGCAGCCTTAAAGGATCAGGCAAGAGAAAAGACAAGGAAAGACGAGCCCACAACAAAAGCCAAGCTTTCTGTGAGAATGTGGCAATGGGGACACCAAGCTCAGGGTTCAAGGAAGGATGCAGTCGACCAGGCTTAGTTGCCATTCACAAACAATGCTGACTGGATTAGCCAAAAGAGTGGACCAATGGTTTCTGGAATGGAAAGTACATATAAATATTATATAATCAATGCTGAGAGTATAGGCTGCTGACAAATAACACACACATAAAATTTCTGCAAAACATGATGGGATTTGAGGAAAACAATGGAGGGACAGTGATTTTTTTAAAAGCCACCATTGCTAAACTATCACTTAAATATGACAGTAAGCACAGGCACAGAGGCAACCACTTCCCCAAATCCCTTCTCTATTAGAAGCATGTTGGCTACATGCCAGAAAATATGGGTTATTTTCAGTATTTATTTTTATCATTATTTAGTTTATTAATTATTATTTAATTAATTTATTTAATTTACTTTTAAATTAATTTAATTTAGTTAATTTTATTTAATTGTGTTTTGGGGGATTTATTTTTTAAATCTATTTTCTCGTATGTTATACACCAACCTCTTTCCCCTCCAAGTCCCTCTTTTCCCATCCACTTCTACTCTGTTTCTCTTAATAAAAGGGTGCATCTCCCAGGGATATCAACAAAACATGGCAATATTAAGTTGCAATAAGACTAGACACTGCTCCTTATATCAAGGCTGTACCAGCAACCCAACAGGAGGAAAAGAGGAGTCCCAAAAGCAGGTAATGGAGGCAGAGTCCAACAAAAAAAAGCAAGCTATGCAACTGTAATACATATGCAGAAGGCCTAGGTAAAACCCAGGCAGGCTTCCTAATTATGTTCTCAGTCTCAATGAGCCCCTATGAGCCAGGTTAGTTGACTCTGTGTATGTGGGGTGGGGAGGGGGAGGTTCCTTGATCCCTCTGCCTCCCCCTTCTCCACAGGATTCCCAGAACTCTTCTGTTTGGCTGTGGTTCTCTGTACCTGTTTCCATCAGTTGCTGGATGAAGCTTATCTGATGGTGAATATACTAGGCTCCCATCTATTGGGTCTAGCAGAGTATCATTAGTAATCATTTTGTTGAATTTTTTTTTTTGTAGTGAGATATTCACCTTTTTTGCACCTGTGGCTTAGACCACGCCCATTGGGGGTGGAGACAGGGCCTGAAGTGACCTGGGGAAAAAGGCTAAGGAGGGGGCTCAGAGAGCCCTCTTGCTTGTAGCACAGGGACAGGAGGACATCTGCAGGCATCCTTGGGACCAGAAACCTGTTAGTGTTCATCTGTCTATGTTGTGAGTTATTTCTCCCTGAATAAACATCTATTCAGCCTATTTGTTTCTTCTGATCCTTATTAAACATCTATACATACATACATACATACATACATACATACATACATACATACATACATATGTATTTCATGTTTGGTTCTATACTAGGTCTCTGGGCTATCCAGCCTCCATTTCCTGGACCTTTAGGTGGTGTCAGTGTCAGGAGTGGGATTCCTCTCCTGGAATGGGTCTGGAGCTGGACCAGTCACTGATTGACCACTCCCACAATTTCTGTGCTGCATTTACCCCAGCACATCTTGCAGGCAGGACAACTTGTAAATTAAAGGTTTTGTGGCTATGTAAGTCTTGTCTGGTTACAAGAGATGTCCAGTTCAGGTTCTGCATCACCCATTCCTAGGAGCCTTAGTTGTTCTGAGGGTCACCCTCAGAATACTGGGAATTTCCATTGCACTAGGCTTCCAGCTTGTTCCTGAGATGCCCTTAATTCCATTTGTCTCTCCAAGTACTCTCTTACTCTATCTTTCACGAAACTAATCTCTCCAATTCCTACTTGTCAGCATTGAAGCATCAGTACTGGCCTGTCCTTGAGGTTCTGACAGGATATGCCCTCTGCTGAAGGCACTAAGAGCAGTATATCTGGGTCTTGAATTAAGTTGATACCAAATTTTTATTGATTTCCAAATTGACTGTACCCCCACCAGCAAGGGAGGAATGTTCCACTTGCTCCACTTCCTCCCCAGCATGCGCTGTCATTGGCGTTCTCAGTCTTAGCCATTGTGAGGGGTAAAATGGAATCTCAACATTGTTTGATTTGTATTTCCCTGGTGGCTAAGGATGTTGACCATTTCTTTAAGTGTTTTCCAGCCATTTGAGATTCCTCTGTTAAAAATTCTCTGTTTAGATCAGCACCCCATTTTTTAATTTGATTATTTGGTGTGTTCATGGCTAGTTTCTTGAGTTCTTTATATATTTTGAAAATTCACCCTTTGTCAGATGTGGAGTGATGAAATCTTTTCCCATTCTGTAGGCTTCCGTTTGTCCTATTTATGATGTCCCTCCTAATGCCTCCTACTGCTTTTTGATTTTATGAGGTCACTTTTATCAAGTGTCAATCTTAGTGCCCATGCTATTGGTGTTCTGTTCAGGAATTTGTCGCCTGTGCCAATACATTCAAGGATATTCCCCACTCTCTCTTCAATGTGGTCCAGTGCCTCTGGTTTTATGTTGAGGTCTTTGATTCACTTGGGTTTGAGTTTTGTGCCAGTTTACATATAAGGATATATTTTAATTCTTGTGCATACTGACATTCAGTAGATCAGCACTAATTTGTTGAATATGTTTTCTAATTGTCATTGTATAATTATGACTTCTTTTATCAGAAACCAAGTGTCCATAAGCATATGGATTTATGTCTGGGTCTTCCACTCAATTCTGTTGGTAAGCCTGTTTTTCATTCCAAGACCATATGATTTTCATTACTGTAACTCTATAATAGAGCTTGAAGTCAGGGATGGTGATGCCTCCAGAAGTTCTTTTATTGTACTGTATAGTTTTAACTATTCTGGGTTTTTTGTTTTGTTTTTGTTTTTCCATATAAAGGTGCATATTGTTCTTTCAAGAACTCTAAAGAACTGGGTTGAAATTTTGATGGAAATTGAGTTAAATCCATAGATTGCTTTTGGTAAGTTGGCCATTTTTCCTATGTTAATTGTAAAAATCCATGCACATGGGAGGTTTTCCATCTTCTGATATCTTCTTTGAATTTCTTTCTTCGAAGACTTTAAGTTCTTGTCATTCAGGTCTTTCACTTGCTTGGTTAAATTTACCCCAAGATACATTATATATTGTTTGTGGCTATTGTGAAGGGTGTTGCTTCCCAGATTGCCTTCTCTTCCCATTTATCATTTGTGTATTAGGGGACTACAATTTTTAGTTAAAATTTTAACCCATCCACTTCACTAAAGGTGTTTATCAGCTTTATGTTTTTCCTGATTGATTTTTGGGGTAGCTTATGTATAGTATCAAATTATCTACAAATAACAATGCTTTGACTTCTTCCTTTACAATTTGTATCCCCTTGATCTCCTTTAGCTGCCTTATTGCTCTAGCTATAACTTCAAGTACTATATTGAATAGAGAGTGAGCAGCCTTGACTTGTTCATTATTTTAGGGGAATTGTTTTGAGTTTCCATTTAATTTGATGCTGACTATGGGCTTGCTGTAAATTGCCTTTATTATATTTAGGTATGTTCCTTTATCCCTGATCTCCCCAACACTTTTATCATGAAGAGGTGTTAGATTTTGTCAAGGGATTTTTTTTCAACAACTAATGAGATGCTCATGCTGGATTTTCATATGTTGTGCCATCCCTGCATCTCTGGGATAAAGTCTATGTGATCACAGTGGATGATCTTTTTTATGCATTCTTGGATTCAGTTGGCCAGTACTTTATTGAGCATTTTTGCATCAATGTTCATAAAGGAAATTGGTCTGTAATTTTCTTTCTTTGTTGAGTCTTTTTTAAATGTTTTTAATTGAAATAGAATTGAATTGCTTCTCTGTCTCTTTCTTCCCTCCAGTCTTTCCCAGCTGCCTCTCTGGGAACCCTTCCCACCACCACTCCCCCCCCTTAAATTGATGGCCTCTTTATCCCTGATTATATTTGTAAACTGTGTGTATACAAACATAAACACAAATATGTGCAACATGCTGAGTCTGTTTTTGTTGGTGGCATATGCATGATTTCAAGACTGACCTCTGCATTGAACAGAGAATCAAAGGACTCATTCCTGGGACAAGCTAATTTTCCTGTTTCCAGCAGTCAATATATAGTTATCTATAGCTTTTTGTCTAAGAGTAAGACCTCATACAACTCTTCCCCCTTCCATGTTAACATGTTCACTGACATTATCATTACACCCTATTCTTGTTTGTCAGCCATTTCTAGGAAAGACTATTTCACAGCAGACTTTCCAGGGTTCTGGCTCTTACAGTGTTTTCAACCCCTTTTCTGCGGTGTTCACCCAAGCCACAGATGTAGAAATTACAGAGTGTTTATTTGACTGGGTTCCCCATGGTGCATTGATTTCTGCATTATGTCCAGTTGTGATTTTCTATGATAACCTCCACTCAGTTTTTAAAAGAAACTTCCTTGATCAGGAATGGTAGGTACACTTGTCTGTGGCTATAAGAATAAGATACAGCTCTTGTAATTCTTGGAATATGCCTGAAGGACTTGACGTCTTACTCCATTACTACTTGCTCAGCCATGCCCCAGGCTACCTTATTCACAATAGCCAGGAAAGGGAACAACCTAAATGACCTTCAGCAAATGAATGAATACTAAATGTAGTAATATGTGCAATGGAGTACTATCTAGTGGGAAAGGAAAGTGAAATCATGAAATCTGCAGGGAGATGTAGAGACCCAGAGATTATATTGTGTGGGGCAACCCAAATACAGAAAGACAAATGCTACATGATCTCCCTTATCTGTAGCTTCTAATTCCAAATTCTCAGATGTGATTATACAATATGCAGAAACCATAGAAACCTGGAAATCATAAGGATATAGGTGATACAAAGTGGGAAGGGGCTCTCACTAGGGAGGAAGGAGAGAGATCAAAGGGACATGGGACAAATAACACCAAGTTGTTTGATAAAAGTTCTGCATCATATATTATTTTATATTTAATTAAATTATAAATAACTCAGATAAGCACCACACACACAAATACACATATGTTTTAAAGGAAGTTAAGCCATGTGGGCTAACTAAAACCCAAATGGCAAACACAGAAACCTTATTTTGAAGGTTTTGTCAGGGTAGTCTAAGTTACTCCTAAAACAATATCAATTATTGGTGCAGCCTTGATTGCCTCTCAGAGGCTGAAGATCCTACTGAAGACACTAATCTCTCAAAATACACAACTTAGATGACTCTAGCTGCTTCTGACCTGAAAGCATCTTTTCTGCAGTCTAGCTCCCATGGTTCTAGAAAATACTGTGCAATCATTCAAGGGAGAAAAGCAATTAAATAGTCCTACCTAGCTGTACCACATATGAACCATGACAATTATGAGCATGGCAAGATATGCATAAAGGTGAGAGAAGTGATTCATGTATAAATGTATATAGTGAGCATGTGGACTATTTTCTTTCAGCTTTCCACCTAAACAATGCAGTGTAAAATCAATTTCCAGGGCATTTACATTGTATTAGATATTGATGAGGTGATATAGAAGTCCTGTAAGTTACACAGGATGATACGCATGAGTTTTGTGCTGTTTTAAATAGGGAACTCCAGCATTCATGGTTTTTGGGATTGCAGGCATGCACCAACATAATCAAGTTTCTTTTTGGTATATGCAGATTATATTTAAAGTGAAAAAAAAACACAGATGGTGATAATTCACCACCATATTTAGAACTGCACTACACTTCCTGCCATGGCTGTATAGATTGCATATTCTGGTCTCTTCCCTTTCATATCCCTCCTCTTAACCTCACTCTCTTCCAGCCATGGGGTATTTGTAGATGCTCCATCATACTCATTCCTGATATGGGGCTGTAATTTGGTCATATTATTCCAGGGAGATATTCCTCACTTCCAGATTTCTCCCTGTTGGCTTTTCACCATTTAACTGTAAATTTAAAGTTGCCTCCTCAGAACAGCTCAACAGAGACCCTTATATGAATCTTTCTCTTGTCTACCCATTATCATGCCACTTGATTTGATTTCCTTTAATATAAAAACTGAAAATTTAGCTTATTTTCATTTGTTCATGCTCTATTTCTGCCAACTAAATGTAAGTGCAATTGGAAGGGAAATACTACTTAGTCATAACCATTACTCTAGCACCCAGAGAAGTGCCTGGCAAATATTTTTTGCAGTTACTATGTGATTGTTCCCAGCGGGATGTCTAACAAAATGTGCATGCCTACTCACTGAGACAGCATTTGCACGTCTAGGGATTTGTAAGGAAACAGTCTTGAAAAGTCTAAAAGGTGTAGGATATAATGATGTCCGTTATAATATTGTTTATAAAGAGGAAAAGGGCAGTAAATTCAATATACACTTGTATGGAATTGTATAAACACAATAGAACTGGCACAGAGTGGAGTATTACATACCCTACAAGGAACGGTACATATGATTCCTACTTTGTACCCTCATGTGCATTGTCTTTTAATCATGGCTGTGTCTTTCCACCTGTCCAGTGGAGTCTAGAAATCTGTGCACCAGATGTTAGCAGGGCTTTTGGGCTGAGAATAGATATTCCAAAGTGGATGTTACTGGGTTTTGAAGATATTTGGGACAAGCAAAGTGAAGAAAAAATTCTAGCTACTTCCAAATATTCATAAAACCCATTTTAAATATAACACTATTCATTTACCCTGGATATCAAGAAAACATATAGCTGTCATTACAGATTATAGACTATAAACTTAGTCATTGTTGGGAGATCATTTGTAAATTACAGTTCAAGATAAGGGTGTTTGTAGCAATTATTCTACTTTATTAAGATAGGATAGATACATCATGACACATTTAAAAATAAATCTCTTTTTATCAATGAGCACGTTGAATCTAGGATGAAAACTTGGCAAAACTTTGCAATAGAGATTTCCAAACTTAAAATGATCTTATTTTCTCTGAAGATGCCATACAGAACACTTAAGAGTTAAGAGAGTTTAGTATTCTTTCAGTTAAACAAGGTCAAGTTGGGAACTTGACTCTGGTGTGTCCTTTGGTAAATCCCTTAACTGGACCCCTTCTCTCCAATTCCCATTGTGCTCTAGCTGTGCTGAAGTGATGCTAAATAATGTGGGTTTGGCTAGCACAGTGGCTATTCCAGTCAGTCCTTGACACCCACAGGGGATCAATACCATGACCCATTGCACCTTAAGTCTCCAAATTTGCAGAGGTCCAAACCCTTTATATAAAAGGCATATCATTTTCGCATAACCTATACACTTTCTCCTATGCACTTTAAATACCTCTGTTAGCTGTAACACATTGAAAATGCTTTGTAAATGTTTGTTATAATGCTTTATTTAGGAAGTAGCAGAGAGAATATAATTTTTTCTGATGATTTTAAATTGACACTTAGTTGAATCCATGGGAGACTTGGCTATAGAGATCTGACTACCCTGTTAATATCTGTGACCATGACGGAAATAAATCTTTCCACCTTATGAAGTGTTTCCTTGTGGGCATTCCTTTCAAGTTCTCCTCAGATTCATACATTTTTTTAAGTTTCAGGATATTATATTTACTTTCTTGTTTCCCCCTTTTTTATTTAAATTTGAAACAAACTGGTTTTACATGTCAATCTCAGTTCCCTCTCCCTCCCCTCCTCCCCTGACCCCTAACCCCCATCCCATTCTCTTTCTGCTCCCCAGGGAGGGTGAGGCCTTCCATGAGGAGTCTTCAAATCTGTCATATCATTTGTCTCAGTGCCTATACCACCCCGAATATGTCTAGGCTGAGAGAATATACCTCTCTCTAGGTGGAATAGGCTCCCAAAGCCCATTCATGTACTAGGAATAAGTGCTGATGCACTACCAGAGGCCCCATAGACTGCCCAGTCCTCCCAACTAACACCCACATTCAGTGGCTTTGGGTCCATCCTATAAGCTCCCACGTCTTCAGATCAGCTGATTCTGTGGATTTCTCCAGCCTGGTCTTGACCATTTTTCTCATCACTCCTCCCTCTCTGCAACTAGTTTTAGGTATCTGTTTCTGCTTTCATCAGCTACTGGATGGAACACTCTAGAAAGGAATATAAGGTGTTTATCGATCTCATTATCAGGGAAGGGCATTTAAGGTAGCCTCTCCACTATTGCTTAGATTGTTAGTTGGGGCCATCCTTGTAGATCTCTGGATATTTCCCTAGGTGCCAGATTTTTCTTTAAAGCTATAATGGCTTCCTCTATTATAGTTTTATATTATCTGTTTTCATGCTCTCCTCTATTCTTCTGACTCAATCTTCCTGCTCTCTCTTGTCCTCCTCTCCCCTCCTCTTCTCCCCTTCTCTTTCTCTTAACTCCTTCTCCCCTCCCCCATGCATCCAATTTGCTCAGGAAATCTTGTCCCTTTCCCCTTCTCAGGGGGACCATGTATGTCTCTCTTAGTATTGTCCTTGTTTCCTAGCTTTTTGGCCACGTGGATTGCAGGCTGATAATCCTTTCCTCTGTGTCTAAAATCCCATATAAGTGAGTACATACCATGTTTGCCTTTTTGTGACTGGGTTACCTCACTCAGGACTGTTTCTTCTAATTAAATTCATTTGCCTGTGAATTTTAAGATTCCATTTTTTTTCTGCTAAGGGGTGGAGAGGAAAGCACATGAGAGTAGGAATATTGAGTCAGGGAGGAATAGATGAGAGAATGAGAGAGAGAGGGAGAGGGAGAGAGAGAGAGAGAGAGAGAGAGAGAGAGAGAGAGAGAGAGAGAGAGCATAAAGGAGGGAGTCATTATAAGTTTGAAGAGAAAACTGACTCTAGAGAAAGGTCCAGAGACCTACAAGATTGACCCCAACTAAAAATTTGAGCAACAGTGGAAAGGCTACCATAAATGCCCTTCCCTGATAATGAGATTGATGACTACCTTACCTACCATCATAGAGCCCTCGTCTAGTAGCTGATGGAAACAGAAGCAGACACCCACAGCTAAACACTGATTGGAACTGGAATCCAGATGCAGAGAGGGAGGACAAGACCAGGCTACAGAAACCCACAGAGACAGCTGACCTGAACAAGGGAGAGCTAATGGGACCCCCAGACTGATAGCTGGAAACCAGCATTGGACCAACTCAGACTCCCTAAACATGGGTCTCAGTTAGAAGGCCTAGGCAGTCTAAGGGACCTTTGACAATGGAACCAGGATATATCCCTAGTGCATAAAAGGACTTTGGGATCACATTCCCCATGGAGGGATAGATACTCCATTAATCTAGAGGCAGGAGGGAGGGCCTAGTCCCTACTCCAAATGACTTGACAGATTTTGTTGATCCCTCCTGGAAGACATCACTCTTCCTGTGGAGTCGAGGGAGGAATGGGATGGGAAGGTAGGAGGGGGATATGGGAGTGATGGAGGGAGGGAGGGAGGGAAGGGAACAGGGATCAATATGTAAAATAAGAAAGAAAAGAAAGAAAGAAAGAAAGAAAGAACGAAAGAAAGAAAGAGAAAGAAAGAAAGGAAGAAAGAAAACTTTCCTGGAGTTTGGGGGGATAAAATACTTACCACACAAGCATTAAGAGCTGAGCACTGACCCTCCACACCCACGGAAACAACAACTTCAGGAGCATGCATCTGTAACAACAGCAGTGGAGTAGGAATTGGGCAGTTGAGTCTTGGATGCTACTGACCTGCCATGCTAACAAAATCCATGAGCTCCAGCTTCATTGAGAAACCAAGTTTCATAGAATAAGAATAGATTAAGAAAGACATCTGATATTGAACTCTGGCACACAAACACACACACACACACACACACACACACACACACACACACACACACACACACTAGATATATCAAAAAAAAAGAAGATGGGTTTTTACTATGATTTTCTTGCTTGATTTCAGAAAACCATATTAGTGCTTCTTAATGCCAGTGCATCCCAAGTGACCAACATTTTCTGACAACTTCAGATATGTTTGTTAATAACTAAGTAACCAAGACATGTTCCTCTGTTCTCCTATCTTTAGTGTATTTGAGAACTTACCATGACTATTGCATGTTCAGCATTTCTGCCCCATCGACCCCCTCTAATTCCCCAGATTTTCTTCTCTCTCCTAAACTCAGGATTTCCTTTCCTTTGACTAATGTTGAATATATACATATTCATATATAATACAATGTGTATAAAACCCAGTAAGTGCACTTTGTGCTGTTCATATGTGCACATGCTCATAGTTCATCATTTGGGATTGGGCAACCTATGTGGGTATTCATCCCTGGAAAAATCTGACCCTCCCTCCCTCCCTCAGTAGCCATTAACACCTATGCATTTCCCCCTGTCCACATAGGCAGACACATCATCTGCTGTTGTCATCATGCCAATCTAGTTCAGGCAACCTTTAGAAAGACGTAAATCACTTCGTCATCCTTTCCAAATTATTTTCATAATTTCTGACAAGACAGAAAACTCTTAGAGTTCAGCAAAGATTTTTTTCGTGACCTCAGTGCAGACTGCTGATCCTTCCATCCACATGGCTTTGTGCATGGACTGCTGTTTAGCTTGTCTGCTAATGTCTCTGTTGTTAACTCATTTTCCCTCTTGTTCTCTACACCTTAGCCACATCATTCCCAGGAGCAGTTCACCATTGATTTGTGCAGAAACCATAGGACTCCAGTGTGGCTCACTGTGTAAACCTCCTCATTCAGTAATTCACTATAATTAAACAAATATTGATGGAGCACGTGCTAGTTTTCCTTTTCCATCTTTCAGTATCACTGTTTATTTTGCTATCCCTTAATTGACTTGAATCTGAAATTGTATATATGTTTCTCTGTTGATAATAGCTTTTATTCTATCTTTGAAGTGTGTCTCTGTGCATTTATGCCTATTTACTCTTGCATTTGTCTGTATTAATCAAATTACTTTAAATGTTCAGTACTGTCCATTTGCCTTTGATGTCCTATAGATTTCTGAGTTTAAGCAATCTTGCCTTGCCTTCTCTTACATTTCCAGATCCTGCCTATTCCTTGGTTTCTTGTGAGTAGCATGAGCCAGTTCATACGCATGCTCCTTCAGGTTCATTCTCAATCTTCATGGCTTCATGCAACAGCAGACACCACATTAAGTAGAAAGAAGAGATAGAAATGTGGATTCACTGGAGAAACATGAATATTGTACTTATAACATTTGAAGTCCTTGTTCGTCACCAGCATCTCCAAAGTACCATTTGTGTCCTCAAAAAACATGGCCCTTTCTTGTACAATAATTGTTATGTGCATATATATATATATATGTGTATAAATTTATACACACACACACACACCTCTTAATATTGGTCCTGTGTGTGTGTGTATTTGAGGCTGACTGCTTGGGCCTGGATAATCTATTAGGGAATCTTTTCCCCAAAGAAAACGGATTCTCCCTCTCTCAGCAGCCATTGTTTGCCACAGCTATTCATCTAGGTGAGGGGCCTTGTGAAATCGCCCCTGTCCATAATGGCATGTCAACTGATGTTGTCATTATGCAGGTCTCATTTAGGCAATCCTGTTTGTATTTCATGGGTACAGAGTCTCTGTCATGTCTAGGAGATGCTATCTAGCAGCAGGTGCCCTGATCCTCTGGCCTTTATAATCATTCTGCCTCCTCTTCCACAGTGTTTCCAGAGACTTGGGCTTAAGGGTTGTTCATTTGTTACAAATAGTTCTTTGCCTTAGAATGAATGTCATAAATGCAGATACTTCAGGGTTATTGTGCACCATCATCTCCTCATGGATTTTGTAACAAAGTTCAAAGCACAATCCAAATAACCCTCTAGTGCTCACAAACATTTGATCATGCTGCTGTTCCCTGTGCAGCAATGAACCAGGTGAAAAGTATACCAACATCTGATCTTGGTCAGGCATTTCCCAGAACCCCTGTAGAATACCTTAGTATGATACTCTATAGCATTTTGCCATGGCAGTTGTTAAAGCTCTAGAAAGACTCACATAAATGGTGTCAATTTCCCACAGGCTATGGATCATCTATGCCATATTTTTTTATTTTATAACTTCTATGAGTATAACTTAGCTATGAATTTATTAATACTTTAAATAAAACCACCTTGCTCCTTATCAAAAATAAGGTTCCATAAGTATGCAGGTTTGTGTCTGGGACTTCAATTTGATTACATTGATTACATGTCTGTTATCATGCCAATACCATGTGCTGTTATTACTGCAGCTCTGTCATACATGGATATAGAGTAAAATCAGGGATGTTGATACCTCCAACAATTCTTTTACTGTTCATGTTTGTTTTAGCTATTCTGGTTTGTATTCCCATATGAAGTTGAGAACTGTCTGCAGTAGTACATTTTTTGTCTGAACCACCAACCCACAAACAATAACCTGGAGACTTACTAATTATAAAAAACTGGACTTTAGTTTAGGCTTGTTCACAACTACCTCTTGTAGGTCAATTTACCCTGATTATATTAATCTACATGCTACCATATTGCTTGGTTACCTCTGCTCTTGGCTGTATGTCTGATTTGTTCAGTGTCTCACTGTCATCCCCCCACCCCTTCTTCCTAGAGTTTTCTCTTTGCCCAGAAATCCTGTCTATACTCTCCTATTTAACTATTGGTCATTCAGCTTTTTATTGTACTAATCAAAGCAACTCATCTTCACACAATATACAAATATCACACAACTTCCCCCCTTTTGTCTTAATAAAAAGGACAGGTTTAAACTCCAATATAAAAAAACTATATACAATAAGAACAAATTTCAAGCAGGAATTACATTTACAATGTCCAGTTCATTTGTATTAGGCAAATTTGGAGAAATTGCTTTATTATCTATCCTATCTTTATGAATTTAAAGTTTTATACATAAACCATTTTTATCATAACTTTATTACCATCCTGAAAATATATTTTTGGGCCTTAAAATTTTGTCTGAGATAAAATACTTAAGCTTTTATGTTTATACACTTCCCATGTCTTTTGTGAATTTTCATTTTCTGAAGTTGGCAACAAGGAAAAATGTAACGATAACTATGTAGTCTTCAACCACATCAAAGACCCGAGAAGGATATAATATTACCTGAGTAAAAAGGAAGTACAAAAAGGAACTTTCAAAAACCATGACAGAAACAGCCAGCTGCCTCGAGAGTCAGTCAAGGCTCCTCTGAAATGTTGGGGCATCCATCTTCAGCCTACAGGCCTAGAATATCTGACAGACTTTTCTGTGAAGCAGGGATTTTGAAGGTCTGTCCTACCTTGTCTTGGAAAAGTGTGGCAGCCATTTTCCTTTGTGTACTGCTTGTCCAGGTTGGACAGAATACTCTCAACAATCAAAGCAAGTTCCTTGCCCAATGGCTAAATTTGACACAATGAAAATAAACTCCATATGGAGGGTCTTAGATGCCCATCATCCTTTTTTGAAGTAGATAGGTACTTCCAGGAGCAGACAGGTCTCTCTCTCATGAAAAGCCTCAATTTATTAAAACATATTAAATGCTATATTATACATATTTCTGAAGTGTTTGAAGACATGTTTATCTAAAATATATCATTTGGTCCTGGGAAACATACCCAACATGACTGCAAGTTTGATTGGCATGGATGACTAACAACTAGCCTGAATTTTTAAAATTATCTTAAAATAGATTGTGAAAATACTTTCAAGGACTAGAAGTTTACATTACATTTTTAAATGAGGGGTATAGGTACAATACCTTAAACAAGGATAAAAGCAAAACTACAGTGTGTTGTAACAAAAATAACCTAAAATTTGTATCAATATACAAATATCCACACCAATGTAAAATATTTGAGATTTAATAGTTGTTTTTAGTCTAATAGTAGATCAATAACCTACCCTTTTCTCCTATTATTCCTATATCCCCCTTTTGTAGAAAGAGATCCTTGAATCTAACCTGCTTTTCTTGGTTGCCTCCCTGACCATGACCAATAACAATTTGCAGGCAACCTCCCTAAAAGATGATAAACATCTATAAAGTACTGAACAACCAAAAACCACCTACTCCACCTCTTGGGAATGTGAGCATAATGTTCTCTAGATTTCTTCCTGTCATCTGAGGGAAATGACATCTATAGAGAACCCTGAGAAAAAGTGGATAATGACCAAGCCCTGGGAGAGTTAGTTGTATCATTTGTTGTTTGGTCTCTGTTTGATGGGAAAGTGTAGAACTTATCTGAAGTCCTAGCTGGAGTAGTCTGTGAGTCTGGACCATCTCAGCTAGCATTTTTGAAATTTGTATAGATGCAGAATTTTGAGGCATATGTGTTACGGGCAGGTTTTCCCCGCCGGCTGCTGCCGGTCCTGCCGCCATGGTCCCTCCGCCACGTGAGCCCCAAATAACACTCAGAGACTCTGTATTTGATACAATCCTGTTGGCCAGTTATAATTATTGTTTACGGGCTAGCTCTGTCTTAATTATAAACCCATTTCTACTTATATAATTATTTCCACGTAGCTCATCTTATCTGGGAGCCGCGGCTAGCATCTTCCTTCCTCCCTGGTCTACATCTTGACTCCTCCCAACTACTTCCTCCTTCCTACTAGTTTCTTAGTCCCTCCTATCTTGCTTTCTCATTGGCCACAGTGCTTTATTAATTAACCAGTATGAAAAACATATTTACAGAATAACATCTCCCATCACATATGAATCGTTTAGAATTTAACACTGTCTGAAGTTTGTCACCAATGAAAATACCAGAAATGTGTGTAGCAATATGGATGTCTAAAACAAGAGACCATTTTATCTCATATGTTGAGAGGTTTGATCAGCTAAATGTTTGAGGTTTTCTCATTGTCTTTGTTGTTTGTTCTGTTTTTAGAGGTGCAGCTACTGTTTTTTTCTGCATTTCTAAGATGCATTTCTGTTTACATGTAAACAGAACAAACCTATTTTAAGAAATCTATTCTAGTTTTGAAAAGTTACTACTACCTACACATTCATAATTTTTTTTTTTTTGGTCAGAGACTTCAAGTCGTCAAACCCTATACTACGAGACTGTTGAAGTCAGCCCTCACACAACAATGTTGTGTTATTCATCAAATTCCCTATCCTTGCATAGCATGAACCCATTTCAACTGCACCATATTCAAAACCTTTGCAGGAATATGTTGGCCCAGAAGCTACAATTTACAAAAGAAACATTGACCAATAAAGAAGTTACAAATCTTTGTGAGGTAGCTACAGCACCCACAATCATCTATTTAATTACTCAACACTCATGCATGACAAAATAAGCTGAACCCTTATTTGGCAGTGGAAGTTTAGACAATATAGTGTTTGCATCGCAGGCATTACACAAAACTACTAGCAATGGAGCATTTCCCCTAATACTCTGCAAAAACTTTAAGACAGGTACTTTTAATTGAGAAATAATGGGAATTCAAGAATTGCTAAATTAAGATAATAATCATAGTCTCCATAAAATGTCATATATCAACCAGAAGCCCATTAGATGACTCATCTTATGTCTACCAGTGATGTTTTTAAACATTAAAGAAAATTGGGGTTCCTTATACCTCATCACATACTCCTCAGAGAAGTATATTCCATACTGTTCTTCTACCTCCTATTCCTCTTCCTCATCATCACCATTTTTTGTCATGTTAGGGATCAACCTCAGGGCCTTGCATATGCTCTTTAAGTATTCTACCACTGAGCTACATGCTCAGCCTCATCTGTACTGAGAAAAGAGAAACACACATTCTAGAGGAAAAACATTTGCCATTTTAGGATGAAATATGAGAGAACATTGAATAAGTATGGAGCTCCATAGACTTTGAGGAGGAGATGCAGATAGCAACTGTTAGCTCAGGCAAGTCAAGGAAGATCTTATATGCTGCAGATAACACAGACAGAGAGACCTTTTAGAACTAAAGACAGTCAACTTAGAAAGTGTTCAAGTGCTGTAGGTGAAAGTGATGGGTTATATTAACACAGTGGACATGGAGGATGAGAAGAGATGCTTGGAGCTCACCCAGCAGCATTCATGATGTGTAGATGAGATAGTAGGACATTTTTTTTTCATTACATTTTCTACATTTGAAGCATCGATCTACTTTCCAGATACATAAATATGTGTTTAGTTTGAGTGTGTTTTTATTTTGTTTTGTTTTTAGTTTTTTTATTGTATTTTTAAAAGTTTTTCTATCCCAGTTCCCTTCCTTCTTCCCTCCCTCTCTCCCTCCCTCCCATGCACCTGATCTCCTCTGATCTCTGAAGCTTGAGTGTGTTTTTACATCAGAGAGAACATCTCTTAGACACACACTGTAGTTTGTCAGTGGGTTCTGGTTAGAATCCCCATTTCTATTTAGGTGTACCAAGCTTGAGAAGGTAGTGAGCTGTGAGGCAGTGTACACAGCTGTCAACCTCAACACAGAATGCAGGTGACACTGGAAAGCAAAGATGTGCAACTGAGCAACAATGATGGCATTTGTTAATTTTGCTTTTGAATTCTCATATTGGAATTATGAACATTATATTTTATGAACTGTTGACAGATTCTCTAAGTGTTACTTATGCATGACCAGAATTTTATCTTCACAGTTGTGTGGATTATAAATCATTATTGTATTCAGTGCATACGTGAGAAAAAAGAAGAAAGAGAGGCTAAAACACTCAACTATGTTCTATGTATCACAAGTATACCTTAATCTGTTCCAAAATTCTTAAGTTATAAAAAAAGCAAATACATAAGAATTTACAAGAAAACCATTCCATTTTCCACAAAGTCTCTTACTTATTGTCCTTACTAATACCTTTATTTCAACTATGAAAGATTTATAAACATTTCAAAGAACTCTGCCTTGAGAACACTTAAGTATTTCTGTGAAACTAGAACCATCACTGTTTTTTTTCCTTTGTAATCCTGCATATGTTTCCCTTTCTCATATTTTTTAGGGGCTTACTATTTATGGTTTCTAGCATTTTAACTTTAAAAAAATCTCTCATTGACAATTTTGATGACCCGCCCCCCCCCAGGCTGAAAATTCCTCATCTATTGACAGTGGCCATTGTGGATTTGGAGCTGTGGCTGCTATCTTGTATTGTCAATCATCTTGAACTTAGCACAGTGTAGTCAGTGTTCATCCATGTTGTATTGTTTTGGCACTTTATTCATTTCTCACAGCCAGGAAGTGTTCCATAGTACAGACAGATCACAGCTTATTGATCCGTTCATGAGCTGATGGACCTGTGGGTTGCCCTTACTTTTTGACTCTTCTGAATAATGCTGCTGTCAGTAGGATTTTATATAAGATAATGTCTTAATTTCTGTGATGTGGACAATTACTGGTTGAGTCTTAGTGTACCTTTACCTTTGCTGTCTTACTTTTCTCCAGAATGGCTATCTTATTTTACTCTTATCAGTAATGTATCAGGTATCATTCCCCACACTCTTTTCAATACTTGCTATGGTCTTTAGCTTATGTGTTTCCCTTCCTAGTGGATGTGAGCTTCCATCAATTGTAGTTCTGGCTTTCACATCCCTAGCAACTACCAAGCAAACCAATCATTCTTTGTTATACGGTGTTTTAGATATCTATGTACAACATCCAACTTCCTGTTTTCTTCTTTATAATTTTATTTTAAATGCTATTTAAGTCCCTCTAAATTAAGATCATTACTCAAAGTAAATTGTAACTCACAGTTTTAGAAAACCCTGGGCTGGGTGATTCACAGGAATCTTTCCAGATTTAACACACCGTGCTTTGTGTGGCATTATTCTTCTAAATGCTTCATAAATGGTATTGCAATCAGTATTTATAACAAGCCTTTGAAGCAAGAATAAAAAGCTTCATTTTATGAGGTTCAATCTCAAAAGTCAAATAAATAAAGTAACTGCCTGTAAGGCCCATGCCATTGAGTGTTTATTGAAATAAAGCCTGGATCTCTTGAGCTGATATTTTCAAAGTCAGTAAATCTCTCAGTACCCTAGGTCATCCCTTTCAATATTCTTATCATATTACTGAATAAATTATTTGTTTCAGCCTGTTTTCTTAATTGGTGATTTAGAAAAGATTTTTCTTCTGTATATGGTGTTCGTTCATATGTATTTTTTCAATAGAAAATTGGCAACAAGGCTGTGGAAATGCTGTAGCATTTAAGAGGACTTGCAACTCTTGCAAAGGACTTGAGTTTGGATTTCTAGTACCAACGCAGGAACTTACAACTCCCTGTAACTCCAGTTCCAGGGAGTCTGATGCCTTCTTCTGGCCACCACAGGCACCAGCAACATGTGCTACACATACAGGGCACACAAACAGACACATACAACTAAAATAAAGTTAAATTTTAAAAGAAATAGAAATTTGGTAAAGAAAAGCACTGGGGAAAGGAATTGGTTAAAAAAAAAAACAGTAATCCTAGCATAAAAGATAATTTAGTTTTTGACATGAACACCTCTCATTTGTCTTTCATAAAACTTGGATTATACTGAATATAATAGTCTATACATTTGAAAAATATATCCATAATGTATAAATAATATATATTTGAAAAGTAGATCCATGATGCATGATTAGCTTTTTTTTATTAATTGCTCAAAGTTTAACTTCCATCAATGATGAGTCTTCCTTGATCATTGAATTTAGACCTTCATGTCTAAATTTCCTTCTTTTCTAAAAAAGAAATTGCAACTTGATTGAGTTTATGTCAATTTTCTTTTCATTCTTTCATCTTCTCACTTGCAATGCATTTCTGAATTAATTTCTGAATTAATGCCAAATCTCCCCAACCCTGTTACCTTCCATGTTTCTCTCATCTTTCAGAGGGTGGTTTTTAAAACTCATTTTGAACAATTTCATGCCCCCATTACACTGAAATCACAATTCTCACCCATGTTAGTTAGTTGACTGTTTAGATCATTGCCCAAGCCCAAGTCACAGGTGCAATGCAATGTGACAATCATCTCAGTAAAACAAAACAAAAAATAAAAAAACAAACAACCAGAAGAAAAACCTGACTAGAACGTTTGTTACTCTGGATAGAATGATTTTTCTTTAGTTAGACCCTATTTCTATCACAAGTATTCCAGGAATTTTCCTGATAGTTGGGAACTGGCCCCTCTCATCACCTTTCATCTCAGTGGATAAGGGTAGAAGCCAGAGGATAATAACACTGACATTTTAAACATACATAATGAGGATCGAAAGAATGTGTGCCTAGGGAAGTTAATTCTTTGTTCTACTTCTATAAAACCCCACTGAGTTCTCTCAGAGTGGGCACCCATGGGTTGACAGGAAGGATAATCCACAGTGATGAGTGGATAGTATCCTTCCTCCTCTCATTAAATAGATAGACTCCTGGAGGCGGAGGTTTGCATGGTAAGTGCTAGGAAATAGTCACCAAAACCAGGAAGTGGGAATGTGTAAAATAAAACCAGGTCCCCTTCACAGTCTCCCTGTCTCTATCCCCCTGTCCTCCATCTCAGTCTCCTCCACTTCCTCCCTCCACCCTCCCCTCTCCTTTTAATGATAGAAGGGTATGGTGGTTTGGAAGACAATGCCCTCGAAGGTAGTGGCACTATTAGGAGGTGTGGCTTTGTTGGAGGAAGTGTGCCACTGTGGGGGAGGGCTTTGAGGTTTCCTATTTTCAGGATACTGCCCAGTGAGCTAGTCAACTTCCTGTTGCTTCCAAGATGTAGCATTCTCTGCTCCAGCTCTATGTCTGCCTGCATGTCACCGTGCTACCCACTATGATGATAATAGGCTGAACCTCTGAACTGTAATCAAACCCCTCCAGTAAACTTTTTCCCTTATGCAAGTCGCTGTCTTCATGGCGTCTCTTCACAGCAATAGAAACCGTAACTAAGACAGAATATCTCACATACCTGAAGCTGAACTCAATCTCCTGTGTCCTCGAATTTCTGTTCCTCCTGTCTCCAACTCCAAAGCACTGGGGTTATAGACAATAAGACATTTCTGGGTTTTTGTTTTGTTTTGTTTTTGTTCTTTTTTGTTTTTGTTTTTAGCTCAAGGGCTGGTAAGCAGGGCTTTGTGGTGTTAGGTATTCTCTCCATCTTTTGAACTACAACCCCAGTTCCAGTCTTGTTTGATTTGAAGTGTTAACTGCCAATTAGACTAAGACTTATTTTAAAGTGAGACAATGGCTGAAGGAGCAAATGAAAGTAGAAAGGGGTAGATTTTTCTAAAATAAAAAATCTGTGTTAACTATAAATAAGGGACAAGAGGAAACATCAGGTACCTAGGTTCAAATGAAGCTGTTTTTACAGGAGACACCCTGGCATGATATGTTAGGTTTTAGAGTACAAATGACATGTTGAAGTCATACTTTAAATTAAAATCCTGTTTTGGTGTCATATTTAAAAGATTCTGTCTTTACCAATATTTTTAAAAGTTATCCAAATAAATTTTAAAGTTAAATTACATTATAAATTATTATTTTATATACAAAATATACATTTTACTGCATTAAGGACTACCTTGTATGTTTTACCTTGTTGGTCTTTTAGTTATTTTTTTTTCTCCCAACTTCTTAGGCTCTGACTTCAGAAAACCCCAGAAATTACTTTCTGTCTCTGGTCACATTGTATGTGTCCCCAGTAAACACTGGCTGAATTTAATTTCTTCTGGTAAGCAATGAATGGTCTTGCCCCACAGAAATGTTCATGTGGAAGTTACTTTCTTTTCTTAGAACACATTCTCAATTTGTTTATCATAAAGATTTCAATAATTATCTCACAGTGTCTCTATGTTGACCATCTACAGTCTGCCTGACATGACACCACATATGAACCCTTCAGAAATTTGAACTGTTGTCATAAGTATGCCTCCTCATTAAAATGCTGACATTTCCTCCCAATTGTCTAGGTGACCTAGTTTACAGGGTCTGGTTTGGGATGATGGACCAGGTCTGTGAGCAAAGCCATCATGGTGCTTACTATGTCAAGTGGATTCTCTCATGGATCAAAGCTGTGCTTTTCAGGCTGATGCCCAGACACCAGATGGCTTCACAAGCCTTCCATGCAGAACACTAGCAACCCACTTCAGTCAGTTATATCGCTCCTGCTAATATTTTTAGAGTGTCTATTTGGTCCCAGCACATGTGTTCATTATCTTTTTGGCAATGGCATTCCCTTTGAAGCTAGACCTCATGGCTGCTAAGCTGTGTTGCAATTCTTGCCATCCTTCACTATCTGTCCAGGTTTGGGGTAAGAACAATAATGTCTTCTCTGAAGGGACATTCAGATCACCTTATCATAACTGTAGAAATGCCTTAATTACCATTGTGGATATGAGCATTATTTATGTATTTATTTGTTTGTTTGTCATCAGTACCTCTTTGTACATGTGAACAACAGGCAGGTGTAGTGTTTTAGAATGTGTAAGCCCCTCCTTCCTAAAACTGCCCAAAAAAACATCTCGTGAGAGGCTAGCAGAGAGCCGTTGTCACTCCACAACTGCACATTCAGAGTCTTCACTGAGAAATGGGCTTTTGTAGGAGGCGTTTATTTCAACAATTCTAAAATTTCCTTCAAATGTCTTTTGATATTTTGGGTTTGAATTTTTATGCTCTCGTGATCAATATGAGGGAGTTTTGCTGCTTAGTGGGGGTATGGCTGGACTCTCAATGCTGCCTCTGTGAACACCCATCCATACAAACTGAAGAATTGTACAAAGCCCTCTGCATGCTTAATCAGCTTGTATAAACTCTCAGAAAAGAATGTCATATAACTTAAGGTTACATTCGTCATCTTCTTCCTCGGTTACACTTCCTCGTGCCACAGTCCTGGACCTCCTTAAATTGACAAACAAAATTTTGCATGTTTGTCCTGACAAGCATACTGCTTATGATTTGGGGGGATTATATTCATTTTCAGCATTAATTTCATAGAATAAGCAAAAATGTCCAACTTTGTTTACTAATTTTATACTCATCTGTTCTTTTAATATCCTGTCTTGGTTCTCTAGTTATAACATAGACAAACCTGAAGTTTGCTAGAAACATTTGCCATTAGCTTCTTCTGAAAAAAAAAATTAAATTTGAGGATAATCCTACCTCCAGAGCTTATTCTGTTCCTGGCCATTGACTGTGACAGCGGAAGGCTCATCTGAAGGCACCAGAGCATCTCATCTAAAAGCATAAAACATATTACATTTCATGAAAAAGCTAATTCAGATTGTTTAATTCTGGTAATATTGCCTCTGTCACCTTCAAAATCAAAATGTTCTTTCCTGTTATTATAAGGAAAACAACCAAATTGCTAAAAAACCCATTTGAATACACAGCCGCCTTATGTTGCATACTAATTTGATTAAAAACACCAGTGCCTCACCAGCATTTTTATATAAAACACATTGGTAAATTTAACAAAGGCTATAGAAAAATATATGTATCTGATGAGGTCCTGATGAGCAGGGCCCACAGCACTGACCGATGCCCCTCTGGACTTCAGGGACAAGACCTTCCTGGCTGTCGTAGAAGGCAAGAAACAATTGCCTAGCTGTATTTGTTTGCTCGCTGCTTTGGGCACCGAGCCAACTTCATTGCAAATAACTGCATTATCCGAGTGTATCCAAATTATTACAACGCAGCGTCCATCGCCGTTATTGCTACTGAGGCATTTTCTGAGCCTTTGTGTCACAAGGAAGCATGTATTTGAAGGGTGAGGATCACATCAACTCAGCTCCACTTGAATTTATGGAAAAGTGAGATGATTTCTTTCACAAGTGGTTTTATTTTTCCTGTCTCTGTGAGGAGTCTTTGAAGTGCTTATTGCTTGGCTCTTATTAAGTCAAAAGGGTTTCTCATCCTTATCAGGGTATTTGTCTTCTTGGGTTTTTGCATTATTTTATTTTATTTCATCATTTATTACCTCAAGATACTTTTCCAGATTGCTTTTATGTGATATTATTCTACAATCTAACTGTTGTTGACATAGCATCCCACAACACTTGTGAAGAGTCAATGTATTGGTAACTGGGGAAAGCCAAACTATACAATTGGATAGAATGAGTATTTAGAAATTCTATTCCTTCATATGTGAGCTACAACCTTGGAGTGTATAGAGAAAGCAAATGCTAGGTCCTTTTTGATGACCGTACTGGTGAATTCATACATCAATGAGCACTTCTAATGGCTCATTACTCCCTAACAATGGGTGTGCTATCTCAGAAGACACAGCAGCTCCCAGCCCACAAGGTTGCTGAGTAGATGTCAAAACAAACTGGTCCAGCAGAAACCATCCTGATTTATTTCTTATTTGGACCTCTGATGTAACTGCATTGCATAGTTACTGTTGGGCTGGTTTGTTTTAGCTTCCAACTCTATTCAAGAAGCAGACTGTCTATACATCGAGAGTCCTGGGTTGCTCCTCCAATTGTTTATGACGGAAGTTGGCTCAAGCTTTGTCTTAATATCTTGGTTTAATAATGTCATAACCTGTGTTGTGAAAACAGCAGTGTCAGATCTACCACATGACATTAAGACCATCATCCATAGACCTAGAGAGCATTTCAGACATGAAATATCTATTGCACAGTTAGTGCTCAGGGTCCTGTGGCAGTTCAGTCCCCAAATAAGATACTCTTTTGAAAATATTTTGAAAGTAAAAGAAAATAAATGTAGTTTTGTTTGTCTGAAAAACTACAGAGAATAACACAGCTATCTTCTCAGAGAGTTTTTGTTGTTGCTGTTTTAGTTTTTTCATGTTTTATAGTTTTATTATTTTATTTGGCTCATATACTCATTGTTTTAAAGACATACTCTTTCACACACACACCTTTGTGTGTGAAAAGTGAAATACTCTTTCACTTTTCTTGATGTATTTTTACAAAAGTCAAAAAAATGACATCAGGTTCCCTGGGAGTGGAGTTATATAACCATTTGTGAGCCAGGTGCTGAGAACTGAATCTGGGTGTCTCTCTGCAAGAGTATCCATTCAGCTGTCCTTCCAGTCCCTCAAAAAGGGTTAATTCCAACAAACGCTACTTTGCATGAACTTCAGATCCAGCAAATACTTCATTTGATCTGAGTTTTACTTTTATAGCATTTTCAATGCTCTGGGAAAATAATTCTGAGACGAAAAGCAGGAGTGGGGCTTCCCTGATTTGTCTATCATTGCCCAGTCTCACTCATATGTGCTGAGCACGGCATTTAAACTGCACATGCTGAGATCCACACCAGGCAGCATTTACCAAGCACCGCTGGAAACATGTTCTGACAACTCAGAGAGTTAAATACTGAGCCAGCAGAGAAACAGTTAAAACATAAACCCAAACATTTAAAAAAATGTTTAAGCATTTCTTTTGTTGAGGTTATGCCATAATTACAGAATTTCCCCATTCTCTTTTCCTCCTCCAAACCATCTCATTTATCCGTCCTCACTCTCTTCCAAATTCATGGAGTCTTTTCTTTCACTTATATTACTAAAGATAACATGCTCAGTACAGCGATACTTGTGGGTATGCCTGTTTTCAGGTTTGGCCACTTGGTACTGGATAACCCATCAATGTGCTCTTCCCCGAGGAAGACATTCTCCCGCTCTTGCATTCTTTGGTTTACTATGGTTCTTTTTGTAGGGAGTGTGCCTTTACTAATGTCAGAAGCTACACCTGTAAAGTCTCAGCAACATGGCAGCCTAAACATGAGCTGAACTGAACAAACCCCAACAGTAGAGTATACATACTAAAGTGTATGGGAGAAAGCCATAAAATTTATGGTAAATGTTCTAAGGTAACAGATGGCATGAAATTACCTTTCCATTAGGACAATGAAATAATTTTTTTTCTTTAACATTTAGATAAGTATGAGTGAGTATATAATCATATGAGTTTTATAAATCACATTAAGTCAAATGCATGTATGTTTTGAATGTGTGTTTTAGATGAAATGTAAATTTTCTGTGCACTATATACTTTTGTTAATGATTTGTATCTTTTACAAAAAGATTTATTATATTATGTGTGTGTGTGTGTGTGTGTGTGGTGGGTATGAGCATTTGTGTGCAGTGCCCAGTGAGGCCACAGGAGGGT
This sequence comes from Cricetiscus sungorus, assembly GCA_030556225.1. Classification (NCBI taxonomy): domain Eukaryota; kingdom Metazoa; phylum Chordata; class Mammalia; order Rodentia; family Cricetidae; genus Cricetiscus; species Cricetiscus sungorus. Next base: position 137,761,924 of record JANBXA010000651.1, read on the forward strand.
GTTGGATTCCCTGTCACTGGATTTGCATGCTGGTGTGAGTGGCATGGTGTGTACTGGGAAATTAACTTGGGCCCTTTGGAAGAGCAGCCAGAACTCCTAACAACTAAGCTGCCTCTCCTGCCACTGTATCTTTGTTACTTCAATTTTTCAGTATTTCTTAGCACCTGATGTAAGTTTTTAAAACTCTGTTATTTTGTAGAAAGTCTTTCAGTGAGGCCATGGAATAAGCTGGGGTGCTCTCTTTGTAGTGTTGTCCTGTCCTGTGGACAGGTGAGCTTTCCCTGGCTTTGTCCTGTAATTTTTAGGGGCTCCCAAAATGACACTTTACTTAGTGGTAAGATACAGTGTCTCAAATATTCATCTTCTCTTCATCAGGCTTCATTATCCCATTGTCTTTTCAATGTTATTCAAGTTTTAAATTTCAATGATCACATTATGGTGATATAAGTTCCCTGATTATCTTTCTGTAGAAGATCGTGGTTGATTTCTAAGTGAGGTTTAGGGAGGAATTCTTGTGTGCAAACTATTTCTCGAAGCTTCTGAGCTATTGTAGAATAAGAATATAGTTATCACATTAACTATTGAAGACCGAGTTAAATATTTGCCAAACATTATTTTCATTTGTGGGCTACTAAAGCAAAAATATCTTCGAAGGGCTAATTTAAAAAGTGGGAAATTTACTCTACTACAACTTTGGAGACTTGAAATTTAAACTTGGTGTCAGAAAACTACATTTTCTCTAACTGAGCTGGTACAGACCACCACAGCCCCTCCCCTGTCTTCTGGCAGCTACAAACATCATGGGCTTGAACATGGGTCTCCCAGGGTCTGTTGACATCAGCATCTTTGTAATGCATGCCTGCTGCCATGTCCACATTTCTCCTTTTGTAAGGAATCTGGTGGCATGGTTAAAGAGTATGCCATGACCTAAGTTGAATTTGGCTCCCATTATTTCTTCTTGATTGAAAGAATTCAGCTGATGTTGTATGATCCACTGTTCTTAGAATCTTCCATCTTCAAAGCATGACTTTTCTATTAGCAGAACCACAAGTTGGCCGAGTACTTAAAACAAATGCTTTTCTTGAAGACAAGCCACCTGACTTTAGAGAAGCCTCAAATAAGTAAAGACCAGAAGAAGGAGAAGAAGAAAAGGAGGAGGAGTAAGAGGAGGAGGAGGAGGAAGAGGAAGAGGAGGAGGAAGAGGAGGATGAAGAGGAGGAGGATGAAGAGGAGGAGGAGGAGGATGAGGAGGAGGAGGAGAAGAAGAAGGAGAAGGAGAAGGAGGAGGAGAAGAAGGAGAAGGATAAGAAGGAGAAGAAGAAGAAGAAGAAGAAGAAGAAGAAGAAGAAGAAGAAGAAGAAGAAGAAGAAGAAGAAGAAGAAGAAGAAGAAGAAGAAAAAGAACCATTCTATCATTATGCCTTCATCAGACAGCCATGCAGAGCTGAGGGCTGTGGATGCTGAGTGATTACAGGGCTCATCCAGTCCATACAAAGTTTTGAGTTCAGTTCCAGCCCTAAGGAAGTCAAGAGTTCATTTGAAGATTGTGCTATTTGCTGCTTGGTGTAGAACTTGTAGAAAGATTTTTTGAGTTTACAGGGGGACATGAAGATTAGGGTGTTTTAGTTTGGAAGTACCTCTTTTCATTTCACAGATGAACAAACACTTGAAGGCCCTAAGCAATATTTGTCCAGAAAGGAAAAAAAAAGAACTTGCTGGCAGATGGATTAAATAGACAAACTTTTATCCATTTTATCCATAAAGAATATTTTATGCCTTCAAAAATATACAAATTGGAGGTTTCAATTGGGAAACACATAGTCTTATACTTAATGTGCACACTTATAAACACACACACGCACACGCACACACACACACACACACACACACACACACACACACACCTACTAAAATACAGACATATCACAGAAACAAATCTCAGTACGTATGCTTTCACTTTGTAACCTGTCAGTGAGATCCATAGACACAGAAGTTATAAAGGGAAGGAACACCCTTAGGGAAGCCACATAAGTTATTATCTGCCCTGGGACACTGCAACCCTGAGGTTTGACTTCACTTTTGCCTTATTGTGCTGTTTGTTTTTTTTTTCCCTCTCCCAATTCTGCTCTGATTATTTAGCTGACTGAAGCAACTAAAGTAGAAGTTGCGACATCTTTGCTTTTACAGTTGATTTAAAAATAACATAAAGGCAGGAGACAGTTCTGCCTGCCATTATATAATGCTTACAAAGTAATTATATGTGTCACTTGACATTGCCAAAAACATATACATACAATACAAAACAGCACAGCTTCATCGCTAATGTAGTGTTTAACCACACACATGAGTATGGAAGCAGAATCAAAGAAAAAAAGACATTTGTTTTGTGAGAGAAAATCAGACTGTGAGTTATGCCATCCATTTCTCTATTTCTATCTTTAAGATTTTCCCTAAGTAATAATGCTCCAAATTCTCTGAGTATTGAAGTAGCCCCACTTAGCAGCAAGCAGGCGGCTTCCTTTAGCACTGAGTTGTGGATTTTCCTTTGTGATATTATTATTATAAGAATATATTATTATTATTATTATTATTATTGTGATAAGATAAATTTCAGTGTTGTTGTTTTGTTTTTGAGATGGGGTCTTCCTAGATAACCCAGACTGCCCTGGTACCTATGATGTATTCTAGACTGGCCTTGAACAATGGTCCGTCCACCTCAGCTCTTCAGAATTGGGGTTAAAGATGTTCATCACCATGCATAGCTTCTTCTAGAATATTCTTCCTTGTTTTAATTTTTTAAAAAAATCTAATCCCATACTAATTACATACTAATCCCAGTTCCCTCTCTTCCTCCTGCTCCTCCCACCTTCTCCCTACCCCAACCCCCATCCACTCCTCAGAGAGGGTGAGGCCTCCCATGGGGACCATCAAAGTCAATCACATCACTTGAGGCAGGACCAAGGCCCTCCCCACTGTATCCAGGCTGAGCAAAGGTATCTCTCCATAGGGAATGGCCTCCAAAAAGTCAGTTCATATACTAGGGATAAATACTGACTCCCCTGCTACTGGCCCCAGAGACTGCTCAAGCCACACATATTCAGAGGCCCTAGTTTGGTCCTGTGCAGGTTCCCTAGCTGTCAGTCCAGGGTCAGTGGGTTCCCACTAGCTCGGGTCAGCTGTTTCTGTGGCTTTCCCCATCATGGTCTTGACCCCTTTGCTCATATTATTACTCCTTCCTGGCACTAGGGAAATTCCCAGAAGTCACAAGGATGACCCCAGCTAAGAATCCAAGTAATAGTGGAGAGGGTTCCTTAACTGCCCTTCCCCTGTGATCAGATCTAAAATATTTTAACTGTTATTTTCCACTATTAGATTTTGAAACAATTGTTTCCTTTTTGCTCTTAACTAGCTGTGTTTTGGAAAAGTTTTTCATTTTTAATAAATGCCTATTTGTACTTCTGTTATTAGACCCAAACAGTGAGATTTGTAAATTTATCTTCCTCTAGAACAATGAATCTCAAACTTCCTAAAGCTGTTACCCTTTAATACACTTCCTCATGTTGTGCTGACCCCAACCATAAAATCATTTTTGTTGCTACTTCATAACTGGAATTATGCTACTGTTATAAATCATAATATAAATATTTTAAAGTTAGAGGCTTGCCAAAGGGGTCATGACCCACAGATTAAGAACAGCTACTCTGAACCAGAATTCTGGATACAAAGACACAGAACTAAAACATTTTAATGATTTATTATATTTTGAGCATAGTAGATTATTATCAATCTTTGCAGCTATCTACAATTATGTAAATGAAACTTACAGAAATATATTACTTAATTAATCTTCCATTGTGATTCTATGCACAATGGTGTCATTTCCACCATTTTAAACAAAATGTATGTAAATTTAGACTTCAAGTAGTTAAGAAATGTATTTCCTTTGATTAGATATCCAAATAACAGAAATAATTTCTTAAGAACTGTTATACGCTTAAAAGCAGTTTGCCCTGGAAAATTCTGAGTTAAATTCCAAATCCCTTCACTGTCGCCCCACACACTGAGGAGTGTGGCTTTATTTTGCCTTACAGTGAGCTGTCCTATGTCAGGAGCTATGCAGATCTTACTGAAATAACTGGAGAAGACTAGACCATTGTGTGAGATGAATGTCAGTAAACCGTGGGATTTGCTTTCATAAAATAGTCTTTATAATTATATGATTGCTGATGCATCAGACCATATAGTGACACGTAACAGTTCCTTTTGCAATTTTATTCCCCAGGTAGATCCACTGAGAGAGGGGAAGGGAGGAGTATATATATATATATATATATATATATATATATATATATATATATATCATATATATATGTGTGATGTGTTATGCTTTGTGTGTATTCATGTGTATTTGTTTGTGTGTCAGTTCATGGAGTCTCCTGTTCAAACCATTTCTTCATATAGAATGAGGACAGTATATTAAGAAATAGAAGGCCTTTTGAATGATACTCAGTTATGCTATTTAATTTTGTAAATGTTGAAATAGGAGTTTACATTTGCCACATACTGCTCAAACCTCTTTGCGTGCATTTATTAGCTTCATCTTTACCACTATAAAAGATAGCAGCAACATCACACTGCTACCACGCGGCAAAGCCAAACTCCCAAGCAGGGCTCTCTGTCATAGGGTTCATGTTCTCCATCATTATGGCAAAGCACTTTTTGGCTGGTTCAGTCTGGTTTTCTGGGAAGATTTGTACTAGAATTTCAATGTCTTTGTAAAAGGAATATCACACCAAGCATTTAGATAGTAATAATTTTCAGACAAAATAGTGCAATGGGAAATAAGACATTCACGTGTTAGTAAGTATTCCTTAAATATGATTTTCAGTGGTATTCATTGTATATCATGTTTTCAGACAAGACTGATGCTGTCATTTGAATAATTATCCCCAAGGGCTTCTGCACTCTATTGAAGGCTTGTTCCTTCGGCAATGGCATTGTTAAAGAAAGTGAAAGGTTTAAGAGACAGAGCGTGGTGGTATATCTTAGTGGAGTTTAGTGGGAATGTGTCCTGAAACACACTGTGAAATGCTAGTTTCCTGTCTTCATTTGTCACCTGCCTGTAGCATAACATTTGGAGCTGCCTCTGTGACACATTCTAACATGAGCTGCTGCCCCTTTGTGGATCATACACACATTGAGACCAACCAAGCATGAGCTAAACCTCTGAAACAATGAACCAAACTGAAGATGCTCCTTATTATGCAATTACCTTCAGCATTTTTGTCATAATAACAGATTAATATCTGCACACCATTTATAGCATTAACACTACAGTCCTTGTTCGGCATACTCGTCAAATGGCGTTCTCATGTTTTATGAACCACACAATCAGTGATACAATTCTGCTTTTAAAATTTGGTTTATGGAGCTGCATAGTGCAGTTGGTCAAGTGGTCAAGTACTTACCCAGCATGCATGTAGACCTCAGTCCTATCCATAGCATCTCATAAACTGGTGTGATTCTGTACATGTGCAATCCTGGCTCTGAGGAGGTAGAGGCAAGAGCATCAGACAAGGGTTGTCATTCTTCCCTACATGCAAAGTTTGAGGTAGTCTGAGATGCATGAACTTCTGCCTCAGAAACAAAACTAGTTATCTGAACTCTTCAATCTACATGGCATCTTCACAGCGGTCTCCCGCCTTGATTATCTCAGTTTTGCCTAATATCTACAGTTACCTACATTTAGTGGCCACTATTACTTTCTTCGACATATTCTAGCAACAATTTTCTAAAGAGAAACACAGTCCTCAGGAAGTGCTAACCTCATTCATGCTGTGTTTTGGATTTCCCTATGTGAAACACGGATGTTTGGACAAGTCCTTGTAAAGTTTGTATGCATTTTAAATTGATGTTATCTTGCTTTTCATGTCTAAATTAATAATTTCTTCTTTTTTCGGTTTTTTTTGAGACAGGCTTTGGAGCCTGTCCTGGAACTCACTCTGTACACCAGCCTAGCCTCAAACTCACAGAGATCCACCTGCCTCTGCTTCCCAAGTGCTAGATTAAAGGCGTGACCCAACAACGCCCGACTTTAAATTAATAATTTCTTTCCTTCAAAAGAAACTTTGATTTTTTTTCAAGGATGATTTTTTTAATTAAAGTTTCTGATAATATATATTTTTATCATTCTCCCCCAACCAAGCCCCCTTTCTTTTTCTCTCTCCCTGACTTTCTAGCTACCTATCTCTATTTCTCTCTGCCACAAAACAACCAAACAAGCAAAAAACAAACAGGCAAAACACTAATAAGACAAAAAAAAAAGCCAAATAAAACAAAGCAAGCCAAAATTTCCACAAAATATACCAATGAGTTCCTTTCCTTTGGGCCAACTACTCCCGGGTGTGGACTCTGTCCTGGAGTGTGGTAGACATACTGAGTGACACTCCATTGGAGAATGTTGATTTTCCCTTTGTAACTTGGTGTTGATCATCTTGGTTAGGAGCAGAAGCCATGTGTCCACTTGTCTCTCAGTTCTGGGACTTGCTAGAAGTTATAGTTGAAAACAAATTAAAGCATAGGCCAACAGCCAATGCAGGAGCATTTAATGGTATTTTAACAGAGGGGCAGTCTTAAAATATTTAGATATGGAGCTGAAAGTCCCAATAAAATAGTATGAAAAATAAATAAGAGGAAAGAAATGATTAGCAAAAAAAAAAAAAAAAAAGAAAAAGAAAAAACCAAACAAACAAACAAACAAAAAACCTATTCAGGATGCAAGTTAATGTCAGACATTTAGGACCAACTTGGAATATAAGAAGTTTGTGAACAAAAATCACATATGTTGAAAGTGTTCTGCCAGTAGTGGTATTTGCATTTAGAATTCTGTATCTGGAGCAGTGCTATATTTCTGTGTTGTGCCACTTAAACAAACGACCTTTGATGAACCTCCAGGTGGCAGTGGCTTTATTGCTGTGGCTTTTGTGACTTCTTAGAATCAGTCCTCCTTGGGAAATAGTAAAATCATTCTCACCTTTCTTGATTAGTAGTAGGACTTCATAAACATGGAGCATTAATTCCCACTGCCACATAGGACATACATTAGACATACCCCATTTCTTAAAAAAAAAAACAAAAACAAAACAAAACAAAAAAAAAACAAAAAAACTTGCTCAGGATCCTGAGGTACAACAGCAAAAAGGAACGAATCATTTTAAAATTAGTAATAGTACATAGGCCTGTTTTATGAGACAGCCAATATAGGGCTTCAGAGATGGTGTTGTGTCCTATGCAAGAATTAGGACTAGAGTTTAGATGTTTAGCATCAGTATAAATGCTGAGCAGACATAAAACTTATAATCCCTAGGCTGGGAAAGTAAGGGCAGAGGATCACTGGGCAAGCTACCCACCTAGACTAGCCAAATCCTGGATGAGTGTGATACCCTGCCTCTGTATACAAGAAAGAGACTGAATGAGAAAGACACCTATGTTACCCTCTAGCAGCCACCTACACATGTGCATATGGATACATGCATGCATTGACATACATGTTACTCATACACCCAAATGTATGTGAATCTGCATACAAAGCTGTACACACACCACATACTTATGCATAGACAGATATATAGATTTTCCAAAGAAGACGATCTAAAATGTGTTCAATGAATTTACTTGGAAACGTTATAGCTAGAAAATTAGAAAAACAGTAATTATAGATCACCCTATGAGTCAGAATAAGGTTGTATTATTTTCAACTACAGGAAAAATAGTGTAAGAATTAGTAAATAGAGATTTACATACATAGATAGAAATAGATGTTCTTTGCGACACTGCAGAGGGTCAGTCTTATTCTCAATTTCTTTTATTCTAATATACTTCATAGTGACATTAAAAACAATGGCAATAAGGCTCTTCTCTTGGAATCTGAGCGTGTGGAAGTTGTTAATCTTTCATCTGTTAGTAATGCTAGAAGATTGGATTTCTCCAAGGAGTTTCTGGCAGGTCAAGTGTGATAGTTCCTTGAGAATGGATCTTCTCATTGAAGATTTAAACACACTCTACTGCATCCATTGTTCACTAGTGACTGCTTCTCAGAATTCTTGTGTCTGGGGGCTGTCGGGTTTGAGGTTTATGAGAGCCAGAGGCAGGAGGGTTTGTTGCTCTCATGGATGTTCACCTACTGCCCTTGAATGGGCTCTAGGATCATTGAGAAATGTTGCTTAGCTTCTCCAATTCCGTGAGAGCTGTTTTGTTAAATTTTGCTTTTATTCACAAAAGAACATGCTTTCATTGGCCCTTACTCTGTGACTCTAGAATGCTGTTGCCCACAAACATAAATTCCTACAAAATGAATCACAGCTTTTTTATGAAAGGTGACCCTGGTGTAGATAAGCATGTCTAAACAGGAGTGGCTATTATAATTTGAACTGTAATGTAAAAATGAACCATAGCCTTTTGTTATAGAATTATGTGTGCCAGCATAGCTATCTTATTATAAAATGACATGCATTAAAAAAGTGAAATGTTCCATTTGGTTGTCCACTGTACCGGCCTCTATGTCATGATGGATAGCACACGGACTTCCATATGGTCCACCACCTTAAGAGGAGAAGGCCAAAAATAATAAAGTCATGAAACAAGGAACTTTGACTTTTTGCTGCCAATCTTCATCATCAAATAACTTGACCAAACTCTGGAAAATGGTGGCAAGACTCCAGATATCCTGGGAACGCTGATAGCTCCCAGACCCAGCAAAGCACTGCTGGGTCCTGAGGCACTTATGGCATAAAAGACAATGTCAGCTGTTGAGAAAAAAAGAGCTTAGGTGCAGGTGACACAAGTACCCAGAAGCCATGTTGGTAAGTAGATTTTGTCTCTCAAAGGCAAATAAAATTAAATCTTAAGCATGGATCTAAACCTCAAAAAAGCAGTCTAGATGGGTTTCCTTGGGTTCATCTAAACGAAACGTTGCCATTATTTCCTCCATTCCCTTCCTGCTCTGTTTTCTATTGTTGTGACAAAGAATTGGAGCAAAACCAAGTTCAGGAGAAAAGAATGCATTTGGGGTACATGCCCTAATCAGAGCACATCTTTGGAGAAGTGAAGGCAGGAGCTCAAAGAAGGGCTTGGCGGCAGGAACTGAAGTAGAGGCCACTGAGGGTGCTGCTTAAAGGCTTGCTCAGTGATGGCTCAGCACACATTCTTAGACAATCCAGGACTACCCACCAAGGAGATGTACAAACCATGGTGGATCATTCATCAGTCATTATTCAAGAAAATGCATCTACAGCCTTGCCTACAGGTCAATCTGATGGAGGCAATCTCTCTAACGATGTTCGCTCTTCCTAGCTCACTCTAGTTTGGATCAAATTGACAAACACTGACCAGCACAGTCCCCTTAAAAATCAATCCCAAATGCCATCTAGAGTGCCAGTTAAATTTGGGGTAGGATTTCTCCATGACTATAACCAAATGAGATTAATTAATGGTTTTAATGTCACCTCTGATATTTTCAATGCGTTTCCTTTCAATTTTACCTGTGTTTCTTAAAGTCCTACTTACATAGTATACAGTTGCAGCATTATAGGAAAAAACGTAAGCCTCTTAATGGAAATTTTGATTGAAGATTATCATGATGATAACAAAAACAACAAACAATGCAGTTAGAAGACAATAGAAACCAATAGATTCTGGTATTTAATTATGTAAAGCCAGAAGTGACTCCCTCTCCTTTTACATTAATGTTAAGAATTCATTTTGTGAGAAGTAGTAAAATATCCACCATAGAATTGTAAAGACCTGAGCCCATGTAAAGGAAAAAAAGAGGTCTGGAGAATTTGTCTGTGTGTAATTGTAACCACAGTATCCCTGTACTGAGAAAGTTGAGACAGGAGGATCCCTGGGCTCATGGCTGGCTAGCCATCCTAGCCTAATCAGCATGTTCTAACCCTAGTTGAAAACCATTATGAGGAATAAACCAGACTGACCTACATTTGGCCTCTGGCCTATGCATACTTACAAATATGCACACTGCTCATACATAGACACAAAAAAGAAAAATTCCAGGAAAATACTGAAAATTAAAGTGGGTTGTGGCCTGGGAGAATAAGAGTTTGCTCCCAATTCTAGCACTAAGGGATTATATTTAGGAACTTTTTTCTGTTTAAGAACACGTAGAAATATTTTAGTAATTGACAAATTGTATGTGAGTAAAAGATTGAATCTGAATATTCTAACGTGATGCATTTATCTTTACCAATTCATTCTGTGTTATAAGTCTTCATTTTTCCTGGTGATGGATATTAGTGAGATCTGAAATTGAATGAGAACATCACCCTTGAAGCAATTAGTATGCATGGTGTGACAGATTTCAGATCACTTCCCCAATGCTGGTATGAAAAAGCCTGTGATGAAAATACAGTGTAGACTGTAATGTTGGTTTGCAGAAATAACTTTTAAGTATTCAAATTGAGCCCTCACTATCTTAAACTGTAGCTCTATGATTTCATCTAATGAAAGAAACTAAATGAATTCATGCTAATGCATCATTGAGATGTGCAGAACATGAAGAACAAATCACACAAATTTTCCCACTTAATTATAGTGATAGAAATTCATTGTCATATTATTGACCTATTTGGTCATGCCCAAGTTAATCATGTCTGAACCTTTCCCAGTGGGAAATAAGCTTGTTCACTTCCTGTCTTGCAAGCATACCGACTAAAACTCAGTCACAGATGCCCACAGCCCTGATCACTGCAGCCCACCATAACCATTGTCTCCAACAGCGCAACTGCAATCTGCAGAGAGCCCAGGAGACTTGATGTCAGAGACTCATCACTTCCTGTGTCCTCTCCTCCCCCTATTCTGCTCAATCATTTGCCACATTAAATTAAACTAAACTCTGTTTGCAGAGCCCTCCCTGCTCCCCTTTGCAAGGAGCTGTTTTGAAATCCTGAAAGAGAGTTTACGTGAGGTAGCAGACTAGTAAGCCAGCAACTTTTAGTCGCTTATTAAAGTCAAGCATGTGTCTTTGTTTCATGTTGCTAATGATGCGGAACCATTGAGGCCCGAGTATATTTCGCCTGGACGGTGTGGGAGCGGATGCTGAGAGCTCATTACTTGGCTCCCCATCGGAATCCTGCAGGCTTCCGCTCATTGAGGAGACTGTGGGGGCTTTGACAGAATTATTATACTGAATATTTTTAGACTCATTAACTATATCACCAAGGCAAAACATCTCTTCCTCAGATGCAAATGGCTGAAGCTACTGTGGCTTTCCTTTAGTTATTGCAGAAAAAGGGATGAATCTTGAAAACAACTTAAGGGTGGGGAAAGGACTTTTCATGCCTGAATGTTTGATTTTTGCAACTCATATCAAGGGTATGTAGGGCTACACTTTGCCACATTTGAGCCACTTGTACTCAAGTGCTACTTCCAGAAACAAACACACCCAAATCACTATATTAGGAAATAATCCAAATCTTTTTTAATTTCCTGTGTGTCCTAGAATACATTTCCGGATGAGGCTCTGATGGTAATGTGTTGAACCGGGGCTTATATATTCAGCCCTCAGATCATGGAGGAACTTTGGGCGCCTGACCTACATCTAAACTGAGAATGACTACGTAGTTAAAATAATAATTGGAGAAATAGCTGTTCTCTAATTCAGGAATTGTAAAGTATGCTGCCTGGCATGAAAGATGGCACACTGCCTTAGATCATTACCACACCTTAACACCGCAGTCTGATTTAAGGCTGAAGAGCAAAAAACCCACCTCTGAATTGCCTTGCTCTCCTGGAACTCAGTTTAACTTTAATATCACTTTATTTGGGCTTTAAGTGATTTAATTTAAGCTGCAGAAGCCCTTTAAGAAAAAAAGTGTGCATAGTTTAAAATTAATCCTTGGGAGAAGAGTATGGGGCAATCTTTATGGTGTCTCTTATGAAACTCAAGTTGGAGTGCAGTGAGTTTCATATTCCAGAGAATAAATTAGGTCTAGACACATTGAAAAGGAGCCTTTAATTCCTTGTGTATTACTATATTTAAGTACACCAAAAATTTGCCACCTTGGGCGTCCAGGTTGAAATGTGTTCTCTGGCCACTTAAACATGGAGGTTTGATTAGAAATATCATTCAATGGTTGTCGCACATTAATATCGTGTGTGTTGGAAGAAACAGCCTTCGGTTCTGGCTGTGGTTCATTTCCCACACAACAGTGCTCTGACAGTGGTGACAGTCACTTCACACATCAAGAATTTCTCCTGCTTCCCATGACCACCAGGGAATCTGAGGGGAATACTTCGCATCTGATACATGTTCTCCTCTGGGATTCTGCTATTAGAACAGCCACTCTGATCAGTAGTCCATTATGCAATGCAGCTTCCACAATGGAAGCTCAAGAGGAGACTCAAATGCTTAGAACAATGAACAGCTTGGCAAAAGCTTGGAGCTAGATTTTACAGGCACACTGACTTCACCCTCCCTCTGTGAACCCCAATATTCTTTAATAAGACTTGGCAAGGCCAAGTTATCTTCTAAAATCAACACAAATAAAATATCAAATAGTGTGAGCTAGAAACTATTTAACTTAGCTAGTTAGAAGGCAGATAATCTGGCCAATACTACATTTGTGTGTATGTGTGTGTGTGGGGGGGGTGGGTATGGGTGGGTGGGTGGGTTCACTTTACCTGTAACTCGAGGGAGATAATTCAATATTCCTGTATGTGATTCTAAAAATGCTCATAATACTGTGTATGTGCCATTCTTGAATTATTTGAACTCCTTACAAATGGGAGTTCAAAATGCATATATGTTACTACTAAATTGGAAGCTGCATCATTTTGCAAAATGTTATTGGAAATATCTTGAGTTGAATGTTTGCTTTCGGTTTTCCTCATAAAGGGAACAGAGAGTAAACATATGTAGTATGATGAAGAAGTGAATCTTTAATTGGGAAAGGAGGTGAAGGAATGGGACAGAAATGGAGAGGAGAAGGATTTGCCTGAAAGGGTCATTTGTAAAAGTAAGGGTGTGAAGGAACTGAGAAAATTGGCCATGTTGATGCTTGAGGAGAGAATGTCATGTTAACACAGTATCCCCAAAATCAAAAACACTCTGTCTGAAGTAATAAAAGAAGCAAAGAGGCAGCATGAGTAAAGTGCAGGGAGTTTGGATGGGACTGTCTTTAATTTTAAAAACTAACTTAGAATTTGAACTGGGAACAGACAAAAGTCTTAGACCCCGTTTAACTGCAACCCTATACTGTGTTCAGATGGTCTTCGGGGTTCGGAGGAGTCTTCAACAACCTGTACAAAGGGCTATTCCTGGTGGCAGGAATGAGAAGATGGGAAGGGGTTGTAATAACCAATGTAACTCATTATTAGATGAGTTCCCATTTTATTCATCTGGATTAACAGCTCTTACACAGGAAGGATTATAATTCCAATATAAAATCCCCCCATAGTCTTATGGGTTTTGGACACTTGGTCACTGGTGGTGTGACTCTTTGGCAAGATTTAGAGTTTGAGAAGATAGGGACTGGCTGTACTGGTGGACCTTGAGGATAACAACCCAACACAACTTTCAGTCAACATCTCTGTTTGCTTGTCCTTTAAAATGTGAGCAAGAAAGTGCCCCATGCCCCACAGCCATACATTCCCCACCATTGTGGACTACATGCTCTTAAACCATAACCTAAAAGCAACACCCCCTTCTTTAAGTTTCTTGTTAACAAGTGTGTGTTCACAGCAATGAGAAAAGGAGGGAACATAGGGGGCTTTGATGACAATGAGACTCAGTGTAAGATATATCGGTTAATACATGACTTAATTGACATTTCCATTTCAAAGATATCACGTTGTTGATAACATACCTTGAATCAATTAGTTCATTTAGAGCAGTAAACATAAACTTGGGACAATCATTAGGAGTGTGAAATGTAACATGATGCCAAGCCATGACCATGAAATACACCCCTCCCCAACAACAATTGTCAGGATTGACTTTCAGCAGACCTTGTCCTTGGATAAGAAATGGCAAAGGTCCTCTACGTTCTGTGAACATGAGATCTTCACTCCACATGAAACACCTCTTCTGTGTGAGAAGAGTTTGTGGTACTTTTGTGGTGCTATAGTTTTACTAGTTTTCTGTTGCTGTCATTATGCAGAATGTTGGAAGTCCTACTTGTATTCATTTCACAATTCCTGAAGATCAGAAATGCAAGCACAATTCTGCAGGGGGTTTCTGCTCGGCATCTCATAAAACTGCAATCTAGTCATCAGCCAGGCTGCGTTCCTGTCTAGAGATCAAGGTTGTCTTCCAAGGTCACACATTTATGATGGAATCCAGTCTCTTACTGGCCATCAACCAGCAGTCACAGTATTGTGCTTTGCCACCATGGCCCCTTGGCCAGTCATTCCAAAGCAAGATACTTGCTTCTTCCAGGTTAAGAGAGCTTTTCCTCCTACTTACTAAGACAGACATAGTGATGCCTCATGTCTTTGGGCATATTACACTAGTTGGAATAAAGGTTCTGTTTATTCTCAAGGGGATTTTATAAGGTTTTGATTCAATACAAAGTATCTTGGAATTTCACCTGTCACATAGATTCAGGGAGTGTTTGTATTTATATCTGCACCTGTTTACAACATTTGACTTATAAAAGGCCTCCCTTGGCAATGGAAATGGCTCTATGGTTGAACTGCTTGTTACACAAACATGTCTTCAAATTCCCAGAACCTATATAAACCTGGACATGGTGGTTTGAGTCTGTAATCTCACCTCTTCTACTAGGAGAGGAAAGGCAAAGACGAGAGAGGGTTTTTGTTTGTTAGTTTGTTTTTGTTTTTTGTTCTTGTTGTTTGAAAAATTATATTTTTATCATTTTATTTTAAGCATTTCTTTCCTCGTTTTACATACCAATCCCAGTTCCCACTTCCTCCCCCTCCTCCTGCCTCCCTAACTGAACCCTCCTCCACTCTTCAGAGAGGTTAAGGCTTCCCATGAGGGGTCAACAAAGTCTGGGACTGACAACAGGGGAACCTGCATAAGACCAAACGAGGCCCTCTAAATGTGGGTGACAGTTGTGTGGCTTGAGCAGTCTGTGGGGAATGGCAGGGGTACCAGAATTTATCCCTAGTGCTTGAAGTGCCTTTTTTGCAGCCCACTCTCTATGGAGGGATACCTTGATCAGCCTACATATAGGGGAGAGGGCCCTGCTTCTGCCTCAAAGTGATGTGCCAGACTTCATTGACAAGAGAGTTATAAAACCTCAACAGTAATGAAAAGGTTTGTCTTGAAAGGAACTAAGAGGATGCTAGTGTACCAAGCAGTTAACACATGGATCCACTTTCCTTGCTTATACAGTACAGAAACAACAAAACACCATGTCTCAACCAATGTGAAAGTTAAGGACAGACAGACACCCAGGGTTGTCTTCTGACCTCTATATACACACACGTGTGTGTGTCCACACACGTTCATGTAAATATGCACAATATATGTGCACACCATGTACACATATCCCCCATATACACATGCATGCACACACCATGTGTACATGTTTACATGCATGTATCTCTTCTACACAAAGAATGAACAATAATTTAAACAAAGGCTCTTGGCAAGTAGAAACTTACCAGTGCTATTGTGCATCAAATATTTAGGCACTAAGAAGACTGTAGTAGCTTTAAGGTTAAATTCATAAGGAATAATCAGATTGGGAATTGGAAATTGTCATTATTTCCATCAAACGCTTATTATTAGACATTTATTTGTACATTCCTCTCCAATGAGTTGTAACCTTGGAAATAAATTAGCTTACAGGATGCCATGAAGCATTAGGAGTGTTCCCCTCATAAAGCAGTGCCTCTTTAATAAACATTTCTCAGGTGCAAAACTAATCCAGAGTAAACCCTGTTTTAAGTGAGTTATCCAGCCTATCGTAAGAGATGTAATAATGAAAAGGTTTGTCTTAAAGGGAACTACACCTAGAGTATGCTAATGTACTCAACCAGTTGAACATCACACACCCTTTATATGATGACTGCCCATTGGAGCAAAAGTTAATCTTACCTTATAAAACAGAGTGTCCTCATTTTCCCTTCTAAACAGCTGTTTTGTAAAGGGAACATTTGAATTTCCCATCTAGACAAGTATAACACAATACTTCACATTTTAGCAGTAGGCCTCCATCCTACTTTCCTTTCTCCAGATTTCCACTCCTGTCAGAAGCAGAATAGCAAATCTTACTCCTCTCTCTTTCGTACACAAAATTTTCACTGCCACAAAGGAATATCTGTTTATTTTAGAAAGGGTAAGAATAGATGAAATGAGTAATTCTTTGTTAATATTTAAAACGACTCTAGTTGCCTTCCTTTGATACTTGTATGAATCAGAATGCAGGAAATATGAGATGAGAGAGATAGGAAAGGGCAGAAAGCAGGAGGAGGGGAGCAGGAAAGAGGGCAGAGGATGAGAGAAGAAATAAGAATGAAGCAAAAGAGAAGGGGAAAGGGGAGGGTATAGGAGAAAAAGGGGCAGAAGGTAATGTGTTTGTCTTTTTTATTCAAATATTTTCTAGATTGGAGTTTTGTTTTTCTAGTAAACATCCTAAACTTTGCTTGCAGTCAACTGTCAAATGTATCTGGATTTTTCTTTGAGATTTATTCCATTGCTTCTTGTAGAAAAGATTTTTCTGTGCCTTAATCAATTAAAATTCCATCTGGATTTTTCTTCTGGCTCCTATGGCTTAATTATTTCCACTTAACTCTTTAGTTCATACTTACCAGTGAGAAATCTATTACCCTTGCAGTCTCACAACCTATTTTTGTAATGATATTACATATCGAGCATTTTCTAATAATATGAAATATTATTTGGAGTATGCTATGAGCTGAGGATATAATTTGTAGTTTTCTCAATTGTCAGTTTTCTCAACTTTGTTAATTTCTTTTGATTTCTTAAAATCTACATGAATTTCTTATATACTATTCTTCAATTAAATCAAATTAATTGTAATTTGGATATTATTGCATTACTTCTCTGTGGCTAAATATTTCCTTCTAATATTAATATTAACATTAATAATGTCACCTGTTTGTCAAAAGAATGAACCTGGGAATAGTATCTTTCAGTAAATTTCTAATTTGTTCTTTCCAATTCTTTTGCAATTTTGGACAAGTATTCTGTTCTGTTTTTGGCATTTTCAGCATTGCCAAGATTTTGTGTTTCCAATACCACCTGAAACCATCATTTTCCATGTTGTTGGCATGACCAAGGGCTTTGTGTCTTTCTTCTCAGGCCTTTACCACACCCCTGCTGCTGGAAAGGAAAGCTGCTGGTTTTAAAAAGTTTATTCCTCACACACAAGGGGCTACCTCACTGAATTCTATTTTTACATTACACTTGCACTTTATTTGTGCAAATTCTCCAGGTTGCATAAACTTGATAATGATGCTCCAGGGGCTTCTATGATATTCCCTCCTCACGAGCCTTATGGACCTCTCATGCTCTCTGATTAATAACTCATCTTACTGCTTAGTGGTATCATCCTTTTGAAGGATCTGAAAAGTCAAGTATTTATCCACCTCACACTTTTGGCAAATGATAGTTTGCAACCTCCTGAAGATGTATGTATGGCCAGGGTCATCCATTCATTCACCTTAATGTCTTTAATGTACAGATAGAGACAGCTATTCCCACAGAGCACCAAAGCACACAGCTGTTTATTCTGTGCATGTCTGATCCTCTCCCAGGTCTCCAATACAGATTTCTTTAATAAATCTGATATAAATCAGTTTGTGGTTCATTTTCTGTGCTATTTCCTGGAGCACCTTTGTACTAAAAAAGCATGAAAAAAGCTGTGTTGATATCATCTAAAATCATATTTTAACCACTCTTTGAGGCGCCCTATTC
The DNA here is from genome assembly GCA_030556225.1 of Cricetiscus sungorus. NCBI lineage: Eukaryota > Metazoa > Chordata > Mammalia > Rodentia > Cricetidae > Cricetiscus > Cricetiscus sungorus. The sequence goes on from JANBXA010000651.1 coordinate 137,779,843, forward strand.
TAGACTTCACAGCCACTCTTTACTTTGAAGGCCATCACATTCCTGCAAAGAGGAGCAATCCATACATAGTGCTTTTAAACTCTGGTTTTTTACATGTACAACTGTGATCGGGGCTTTTCTCCAGTTATTTCTTTCTATGAGAAGCAATCTCACCTACTTAAGACACATTACCACTGGGAGAAAGATTGAAAAACCACAGGAACTGTGTCCAAGTAATTCCTGCTACACTTTGGCAAGTCCAGCACAGTTCCAGTGAAAAGGACTGAATCATTGTTAACTGCCTGTCATAGCTAGGGTTTCTATTGCTGTGAAGAGGCACCATGACCACACCAACTCTAGAAAGAAAAACATTTAAATGGGGGCTGTCTTCCAGTTCAGAGGTTAGTTCATTGCCATTATGGCAGGAACATGGTAGTATGCAGGCAGTCATGGTGTTGGAGAAGAAACTGTGAGTTCTACATTGAATTTGTAGGTAGCAGAAAGAGCAAGAAACACTGAGCCTAGCTTGGACATCTGAAATCTCACAGCCCACCATTAACCATTTATAACCAACCCCAGATAAATGAAAACAAACATTTATAGACAATATTTGGTAATTTGGGTGTCGTTCTTTCCCAACTGCTTCCTGATGGTAGGGGGCGCTGTCATGGGAATCCTAAGAAGATGAAGAAATCCTGGCTGTAGCGGTCAGCAAGGCTCCTTTGTCCCAACTATTTTGAATGTTAGATCACCTGGGACGCTGTTTCAGGGAGTCTGGCTTGATCAAACCATGTTAGGTTGGAAGGAATCCACAGCTTTTTATTTTCTGTGGAAAAAAAATAGCTGTGCCAGCCCCAAATAACACACAGGGACTCTGTATTAGATATAAAGCTGTTGGCCAGTTACTAGTTTCTTATTGGCTAGCTCTGTCCTAAATATTAACCCATTTCTAATAATCTAAGTATTTCCACATGGTCTTATCTTACCAGGGAGAGGGCCCGGAGTTCTACCTTGTTGGTCCTACATCTTGAAACTCCTCCCTACTACTTCCCATATACTCCTCGTCCCCTAGTCACACCTATCTTGCTTTCCTATTGGCTAAGAGTGCTTTATTCATTAACCAATAAGAAAAAATATTTACAGGATGACATCTCCCATCGCCACACAGCTGTGCCTGTGATATAAAATCACGGTTTGTTGTGTTCCCGTGGTAAACACTGTGACTAAAAACAATTTGGGGAGGAAAGGGTTTACCTCACATTCCAGGTTACAGTCCCTTATGGAGGGAAGCTAAGACTGGAACCCAAGGCAAGAAATGAAATAGAGAGCATGGGGGAATGCTGCTTAATATATTTCTATTATTTTTTTTTACATGTCGAACCCAGTTTCCTCTCCCTTTCTCTTACCCTCTCTCCCCCCTCACATGCACCCATCCCCCCACCCCCATTCCACAAGTAGGGCTATGTAATCCAGGTAGAATCATGTAAATCTGTCAAGTCATTTGAAGTAGGGACTAGGAATTCTGTCCTGTCTCTAGGTTAAGGGGGTATCCCTCCATGGGGGATGTGTCCACAAGGTTCTTTTCTGCACCAGGAATACATCCTGGTTCCACTGTCTGAGGTCCCTTAGACTGCTCAGTCCTTCTAGCTGAGACCCATATTCAGGGGGTCTGAGTCAGTCCCATGCTGGATTCCCAGCTATCAGTCTGGGGGGGGGGCATTAGCTCCTCCTTGTTCAGGTCAGCTATCTCTATGTGTTTCTGCAACCAGGTCTTGTCCTCTCTCTCTCTCTCTCTCTCTCTCTCTCTCTCTCTCTCTCTCTCTCTCTCTCTCTCTCTCTCTGCATCTGGATTCTAGTTTGACTCGTTGTTTAATTATGGGTGTTTTCTTGTTTCCAACAGGTACTAGATGAGAACTCCATGATGGTGGAGTTAGTTGTTGATCTCACTATCAGGGAAGGGCATTTATGGTAGGCTTTCCACAGTTGCTCAAATTGTTAGTTGGAGTCAGTCTTGTAGGTCTCTAGATCTTTCTTTAGGTTCAGTTTTCTCTTCAAACCAATAATGGCTCCCTCTTTTATGTTCTCTCTCTCTCTCTCTCTCTCTCTCTCTCTCTCTCTCTCTCTCTCACTCACTCTTGCTCTCAATCTATAGCTCTGTTCTGTCTTCTATTCCAACCCTGACTCAATCTTCCCAGTTGCACTTGCTTAATATTTTATAAGGTCTGGCTTGACAGCTATCTCTTTTACACAGCCCAGGCTCAATTGCCTAAGAATGGGACCACCCGCAGTACCTGGACACTCTTATATGAATTATCACTCAAAAGATAACAAAATATAACAAAAAATAACAAAAAAAAGAAAAGAAAAGAAAAAAACCAGACCCAGCCAAATCTGATGGAGGCAACTCCTCTATGGTAATTTCATTTTCTCAGGTGTGTGTCTTATGTTTGCATCAAGTTGATAAAAGCCAACCAGCATAGCCACATTAGATATACTGCATCTTATCTAAATCCTCAAAATGAAATATTCTGATTTTGTTTCTCCCATTTAACATGTATGGCCCTTATGTGTTCATCACGGAGGTCACCTTTGCTTCATACTACAGGGCTCTACAGAGAATGCTTCAGGGGGATACAATTAATTAGTTAAAATTGGCATCTTTGGCAAAACCTATTTACCTACCTGCTATTCATAGCTCTGTTGGCCATAGTGATGAATGTAATGATTATTCTAGGTGAATATTCATCTCAGAAAGTTTCTAGTTCAATTTTAAAAATGTAAGATATAGTATGTTAGCCTCTACTTTTCTTCTGGATTTCATTAAATAAAAGTACAGATGCATTATTGCTGCAATTCTAAAAGACTTTGCTCCTAAGCAGAGTGAATTTTGAGTTCCATTATCCATACCTAAATGTATATTCCCATAGAAGGACTAGAAATCTGGCAAAATTTGGCAGGATAGATTCTTTATTTATACTTCTCAAATCTCTGACTTTCATCCCTATATTTGTCTTGGATTTTCCTCTTTTTGTGGCCACCTTTGTGAAATTATTCCCTAAGATGAATTAAAGAAGAAAAATTAGATGATGTTAATACACTTCTTGAAAAAGTAATGGAAAACAAATTAGCAGGACCCAGAGCCCACTTCAGTGGCCAAATGAATGGGGATGCTTGAAAGAACACTAGTGAACAAACTTGAGAGTGCTCTGGGTCATTTCACACGGAGGTAAGTAATAGTACTAATAACTAAACAGACACTGAAGTAAACAGATTGGAAGGGAAGAAGCAATCTTGATCTATCCACTTGTCTATCTATCATGTATCTGTCTACCTATCTGTCCATCTATCATCTCTACCACATCTATCTGTCTATTCATCCATCCACCTATCCTCTATTCCTATCTATCTATCCATCTGTCTATCACATATTATATATCATCTGTCTGTCAATCTAGCTAGCTATCCATCATCTATTATCTAATCTGTATGTCATCCTTTCCGAAAAACTTAGTTGAAGGCAAAATTCTACCACCAAGGCATAGTCAACCAAATTATGTAAGAAAACACTGTAAGAAACCCTTTTGTTTAGTATGATCATTATAAAAAATAATAAAATAAAGATCTTGATCCCAAGAGGGCATAGTATTCTAGGGGTACACTTCTAAAACTTGCATTAAAAAAGATTTATAAGTCACCAAGATGTGTGCTTTTCTAAAAATAATATCCTCCCCTTAGTAAAAGTGTGAAAGAGGAAACATCTTTGTTCTGATGGGATAGGGAGAAAGACTTTGCATGGCATAGTGATCTCTGTCAGAATGCAATCCAGTGTTGCACAGAGTTAACCTGTGCTGCTGGATCAACAGGCATAATAGCTAATAAAATTTTACAGTTTGTTGTAATTGCAATGAAAAGAACTGTCTTTCCTGACACTCATTAACGACCTCATATTTATTAATTAAGTTACTCGGATGGTATTTGTTAAGGGCTTTCCTTTCACCTGGACTTGTGTAAAATACAGGGAACACAGAGTTGACTCTTTTGTAGACTCCTGCAAGAGCCTTGTGTAGCAGAGGAAGTAGGCGTACAAGTAGCCTGCTTTAGCCAGGCCTCGTCTCTGTGATACTAGAACCACACGCAAAAGAAAGCTTCTGTCATTTCTTCTTTGCAAGTTCATTTAAAGGAAAGTTCATATGGTCGGTCCTTCTGTTTTCACTTGTTCATTTTTTCTTATTCCTAAGAAGTCTTCCATATTTTTTCAGAATGTCTATATGCTTTTTCTCTTCCATTTACTCCAGAGCTTCAGAATTCTCTAAAGCATAGCCAACCCCACAATGGCCTTTTCTTGTCTAGGTTCCATTGCCTCTTCTGAACACCAAGGAGCCAGCATTCATGTTGAGTTTCATAGTTTATTTTTCTATTTTAAATATAATCTTCCAATTTTAAAATTGTCTTGAAACTTGTACTCAGAAAATTTCAAAAACTTGATCCCTCTTCATAATGTATTTCAGCCACAGTGAGATCTTATTAATTGTATACACCAAATGTTACATAGTGAAGAAAACAGAGGAGTGATGAGCTCTTAACCAAGCTCATTTAATGAAAGTGGAGAAGTAGAAAAAACTATTTGGTCTGACAAGTTGTAGTACATTAGCAACCTGACATAAAATATAATAAAACTTGTTTAACTCTCCTATTTCACTTCTCCTAAGGACAGTGGCAACATTTCCCCATGCTGCATATGTGCCCATTTCTGAGATGTGAATTTAGAAGACCACAATATTCCCATTGTTTCTGTTCACCACAAACACAGTGTAGTTGCAGTGTCTAAAATACCTGTCATCACAATGATAGATACATGATGGTAGATGTTCATCATCTATCTGAGACAAAATTCCTCAGGAACTTTGCTACATAAAATAGAAATTGGTTAATAATTAGATTATTGATATCATACAGAGAGGTGCCTTAAGGTCAAATCCCAGAAGATTTGTGAAGGATAAGGGTCAAAGGTTCTACTACATAGAATTTGAGAAGCAAATCCCAGGGTGTGCAGGGGACATCAAGAGGGCACAAGGGTGGGACAAGTAAAATTGAAAACTTGAAAGAGTAAAGTGTTCAGAAAGTCCTTGTTTGGACCAACATAGTAAATTGCCTTCTACAATTTTAAAGTATTGTTCCTAGCCCCTGTTACTGAAAATATGTTTTTTTCTCATACAACGTACCTGATTACTGTTTCCCCTCCCTCTACTGCTCTCAGTACTCCATACCTCCCGTCACATCTGGATCTATTTCCTTCTCCTCTTTTATTAGAAAAGAACAGATGTCTAAGAGCAATAAAGCATAACAAAATAAAATATAATAAGATTTTTAAAACATCGTATCAAAGTTGGACAAGGCAAACCAACAGAAAGAAAAGGGCCCAGAGAGCATAAGAATCAAAGAACCCACATATCCACCTACTCAGGAGTCCTATACAGACTAAACTAGAAGCCATAATACATGCACAGAGGACCTGGTGCAGACCTGTGCATGCCTTGTCCTTGCTTCTTCAGTCTCTGCAAGTTCATGTTAGCTTTGCTTGATTGATTTAGAAGGCCTTGTTCTCCCAGTGTCCTCCATCCCCTCTGGCTCTTAAACTTTTAGCCTCTTCTTCCCACAGAGTTTCCTTAGTTCTGAGGGGAAGAATTTGATGGAGAAATATCACTTAGACATGAGTGTTTCTTTCACTCTCTCTGTGTCTGTCTCTCTCTTTCTCACTCTGTCTTTCTGTCTCTCTATATCTATCTATCTCTATCTCAATGTCTGACTGTGGGTCTTTACATTTGTTCCCATTTCCTATAGGAGGAAGCCTCTCTGATGATGGCTAAATAAGGCATTGATCTATGAGTATAGCAGAACATCATTACGAGTCATTTTGTCACTGTCTTTATAAGAACAGTAGTATTTGGTTTTACTTTCGTCTTTGGGCTATCTATTCTGTTTCTTGGCCATCTAAGCAGTGTCAGGTATGGGATCTATCTCTCAGAGTAGGCTGAAGTCAAATCAGACATTGCTTAGTTACTCCTACAAGCATTGTTGTGCCACCACTGCCCTAGCATATTTTGCAGGTAGGCCAGCACTGTAGATCAAATGTACCTTCCTAAACCAAAGATAATAGAACATATGGGTGGAGGTTATATCTGTCTCATGTTGAGAACCTTGATCCATCTGGAGTTAATATTTGTGCAAAATGAGAGATAAAGTTCTGCTCTCAGTCTTCAGGGGGTTGACATTCAGTTTCCCCGGCACTGTTTCCCGAAGACACTGTGATGGGAGATGTTATTCTGTAAATATGTTTCTCATACTGGTTAATTAATAAAGCACTGTGGCCAATGAGAAAGCAAGATAGGTGGGGCTAGGAGACAAGGAGGAAAGAGGAAGTAGTTAGGAGGGGTCAGGATGTAGAGAATGGAGAAAGAAGATGCCGGTGGCGGCTCTCCGATAAGATGACCACGTGGAAATACTTAGATAAGTAGAAATGGGTTAATAATTAAGACAGAGCTAGCCAATAAACAATAATGGTAACTGGCCAACAGGATTGTATCAAATACAGAGTCTCTGAGTGTTATTTGGGGCTGGTGCGGCTGTGGGCCCAGACTGGTGGTAGGCGGGCTAGTGGAAAACAGACAAGCTACAACACTGTGTTCCGTGTCATATATTTGTTTCCCAGTATTTTCCCTTGGCATGTTAGCTGTAGTTTCTTGGACATAATAGATCTGGATCCTCAAGTCTATTCACTTAATCTAAATATCTGTGTGTGCCAGTGTCATGATGTTTTTTGTTTGTTTGTTTGTTTGTTTGTTTGTTTTATCACCATGGTTTTGTAATGCAGCTCTTCTCTTGAACAATGCATAACATTTGCTACATATCTTCACACATGTAAATGTGTTATTCCACCATTATACAGTTCCTTCTTTCATTGAACATCCACACAGGTTACTTCATTTTTGGTTTGATACAGTTGTTGTCCTTTAGTGATATAAGCACAGCCTTTTCTGATAGTTTCTTTGAATCTCCATGTTTCTGCTACTATGATCCTTCAGAGTTTACAAACCTTTTGTTCCTCAAGTTAACTTGATTTTCTCCAGAGAGAATGAGTGCCAATTTCATCTAGAGTCCAAGAGGGAATCAAGAACATGGGTGTCCTGAGCTGTGCTTGGGGTAGACTCTAAGCCAAAATGCAGAGATCAGCCACTACTTTCTTGGCAACAATGCTCCTACTTGTTTAGGCCTACACAGATTCCCCAGGCTCTGTCCTTGAAAGTTTCCTTAATGTACTTTGAACCCATCAATGCAATAAAATATTTGTGTGAACTTATTCATTTGTAAACGAAAGTGCCCTTTAGAGTCCCTTGTCAATTCTCTTTGTTTACACTTTTTAAATCTCAAAATCAATGAAGTACATTATTCAGGGAGAAAAAAAAAATCTTCCCAAATAAAACCCCAAAGAAAATACTATGGTGCTTGGTATTACTGAAATCTTGCTAAAATTGAAAATAACTTCCAGTGTTAGACTGAGCCCAACACCCTGAGTCAAAAGCACCCAGAACACACACACACTCTCTCTTAACCAGGGCAGAGACTGGCTTCTCCCATTGCTTCACTCCTAAAAGCAAAATTCTAGTCAATGCATTCTCATGCCTTTCCTATTACATCACTCCAGATTGCCCTACTGAAACTCTCTCTCTCTCTCTCTCTCTCTCTCTCTCTCTCTCTCTCTCTCTCTCTCTCTCTCTCTCTCTCTCTCTCTCTTCCTCAGTAAACCTAATGTGTCAGAGGGCTACCACATCACTCAGTTCCTACTACTATTATAAAAGTTAGCATTTTGACCCCAAGTATTTATTAAATAAAAGTAATCAGTAATGTTATGTTCAAAATAAAATGATTAAATAGTCCACATGAAACCTTTCTAATAATGATAGATATCACAGTGAATGAAAGAGTGAAATGTACAATAGGGGAAAAACACACTTAAAAGCTAATATTAACCAAACCAATAACTGGGTTCAAAACAGCCCACAGGTAGGTAGCTCTTCTGCGCTCAGCAAGTATAGTTGTTTTGGTAGGCCCCCTAATCTCAAGTTTCTACTTAGGGCAGGCAGTATTCCCAACTAGTCTCACAACTCTTCCCTAGGCAGTGGCTATAGCTGTGAAGATTGGAGTGAGAGAATTAAGTGAGGCTGCAGGAACACAGTAACAGTGGCATCTTATAAATTGCAAGCAAATAGAAAAGGAAATGAAACCAGTGAATTTACCTTTGTAGTAGACCTGAAGATCTCTCTTCAAACATGGGTTATTCCAGTGATGTCCAGTAGCAAACAGTAAAGAACACTCTGACTTGAAGATGTCTTTGTTGTAGATAAAGTTTGGGAGAAATCACAATGCTGCTAGTAATCTAAGTTATAGGATCATATGAAATCACCCATGCAGAGGATATAAAAATAGAATTAAGGGTAGAACCTTGGAAATCTCTGGGGTTTAATAGTAGCTAAGAAAATGCAACCAGCACATACAACTGAAGGAGGGAACAATAGTGAGACACTAACACAGCCAAGAAAGAAGTCACTCCTAGAAGCCCCATTGGAGAACTTAGAAGGTGCCACAGTCATCTTGGAAATATTTCAGCACTATGATAGGAGCTGCCAGAATGAAAACTGTTGTTGTAATAAACAGAAAAAGAGGATGAAAGGGGCTGTCAATTTCCACTGAGAACTGAGTATCTGACAGCTGTGTATCTTCCTGACAATCCCATTCCTCCTTATCATATTTGTTCAGATGACCCTGTTACCAAAGGTTATGTAACATAGAACTTAAATCTATTTTTCATGTGTCCACCAATCCCTCACTATTACTATCAACAACTTCTAGGATATGGCAGAGTGTCAATGATTTCCTAAGAGTTAACATTCTGCTTATATATTTGTCATTGGCACCACTGGTCTTTTGGAATTTGGTTTGTAACTTCTCCTAAGAAATAACAGTGATGGAATACACATGGAAGGAATTTATTACATGGAGTTTATTATCAATATTTTTGGTAGCATCTGGATTCAGTTATTGTTCTGTGGTTCAAACAGAGCTACAGATCACCAGACTTTTAGCATTCATGACATATTCACTGTTTTACACCTTGTCTTCTCACAATTCTTCTAGATCAGTAATTGGAGCTAAGATAGAAATAAAACTTCCACATGGGAAGTGCAGGTCTAACCCTTATACTTCTCACAGTGATTTCTGTACCAGGAGCCACCACACTTCATGTTGGATCTTATGTTTCATTACCCTTGCTGTTGAATGTTTAATAAATACATTAAAACAAATCATGAGGTGTATGACCTACATGTAAAATAAATGAAACTTCTGGGTGAGTTTTTAATGATATTTAGTATCCTGAAAATAAAACTATGCTACCTTTCCATTTGTAAATTCAACACTTATTCATGTGTACTATAATTATGTAATATAATGTGTTCATCATAAATCAATTTTGGGAAATGTGTTTTTTTTTTTAGGTATTCCCTTGACTCATTTGCATCAAAACCAATAGGTACCAGAAGAAAGAAAAAAATATATTATAGAAAATCATCAAAGAAAACTGTTACCCACAGCTTATAAAAGGCCTCCCTAACAGCCATTTTAGAAAATCTTTTATGCACCTTTTAAACTGTAGGAGCTTTATTATTTAGGGTAAATTCTTGACATGTAGGCAATAGGCAAGACATGTAGGCAAGATAGTGACAGTACACCCATCCATACGTAGACTTCATGAAATTCTAACAGCAACAATGTCTCTAGACATGAACTAATTTCAACAATATTTTATATTAAAAATAATATTTTTATAAATTTAAATTCATATAATTGTTCTAACATTTCTTTAAAATAACAGAGGATAATATTAGAAATAATATTCATTCTTTGGAGTCATGCATGAGATTTGAACATAAAATTTAATAAAATATGTTAGTTATTGATGACTTCTTTTGGTCAAATTTCTGTCAAAATTAAGTAATTTTACTCCAAAATCATATATTTACAAAACTAAGAAGACAGAAAGTCATGAAGTTGTTGTCACAATTTAGTATGTAAGAAGATTAACTTAGTGCTTTCATAGATTATAGGGTGCCCTAAACTTGAAAGAATGCTGTGAGAAAGAAGTAGGGGAATCAGTGAGTGGATATAATCAAAATACATCTTACATGTGTATTAAATTTTCAAAAGAATAAGCTAAAGAATAATGAAAATACAATGGGGAATATGAATTGAGCAGTAGCATTCTCCTGTCTCTTCCCTAGGTACAGATGTCTTAATGACCTACCTGTCTCTTCTCTAGGTACAGATGTCTGAATGACCCACCTGTCTCCTCCCTAGGTACAGATGCTATATGACTCACCTGTCTCCTCCCTAGGTACAGATGCCTGTATGACCTACCTGTCTCCTCCCTAAGTACAGATGCCTGTATGACCCACCTGTCACCTCCTTAGGTACAGATGCTTGTATAACCCACCTGGCTCGTCCCTAGGTACAGATGCCTGTATGACCCACCTGTCTCCTCCTTAGGTACAGATGCCTGTATGACCCACCTGTCTCCTCCCTAGGTACAGATGCCTGTATGACCCACCTGTTTCCTCCCTAGGTACAGATGCCTGTATGACCCACCTGTCTCCTCCCTAGGTACAGATGTCTGTATGACCCACCTGCCTCCTCCCTGAGTAGGGATGGTGAATGACCCACTTGTCTCCTCCTGAGTATGGATACTGTCTGCTAGATGCTTCCAGCTCCTGACTTTGTTCTTGCCTCTCCAAGGTGGACTATGTCATTGAACCTTGAGCCAAAACAAACTATTTCTTTGATAAAATGTAAATTATGTAAAATAAATACATGCCTGTATTTCCACAAAGGGATAAACAATGTTGTTAGCTATTTCATATGAGGCTTAGTAGCACTTATCACAGATAATCTTTTCTTTCCTGCTGTATTACCAGAGTTTATATGGTAACATAGGTCCTACAAAAAGCATTCTTGAGATTTATTGGACTCTGTACAGCTTAAACAACAGAATGGTTCTTTACTCATTTCTTAGAAACCAGCTACAGATGTGAAAATGCATTTGAGAAACATGTATGCAAATAGCAACAGATCTTTCTAGACATAAGCTATGTGATATTCACACCAGCTTATGAAAGAGGGTTGAAAATAAAGAAATATCTCATTAATTCTGAGATTCATATATTGTATATAGAGAGCATTGTAAGAAAACTATAAAAAGATCAGTATTAACAGGATTTTGTGTATCTGTAATTCCTGTCTTGCCAAAACAAAAATCTGTGGAGTAGCTTGTAATTGCCATTGTTTGGGTTATTACAAAAAAAAAGGGGGGGGGTGTGATTTGCCTGAGAGCTGCACAGTACAACTCTCTGCTGAATTTAAATTGCATGCACACATCTTTGCTTATCAGTTTTACTTATCTGTCAGAGATTGATAAAAGCAATATGCTTCAGTGTGTAAAAGAAGGTTTTAACAAGAATGTTGGAATTATAACCAAAACTTGAATATTCTAGTACAAATAAATTACTATCTGTATCTTTCTATTGTCTGCCATCTACCTAAATCTAAAATATATTTATATCTTCTATTTCCTACTCAATTTATTTTTCTGTTGTGTGGGAACATACTGGATTTTGTCCCACGTGGCCTTCATCATATATTTTCAAACCTTCCAATGCTATTTTAGCTGGATCCCTTAAGGTCTGAATGTAAAGGAGGTAGCATATTTTCATTACCAAGAATGTGGAATTCAAAACATCCTTTTGCAATGGGATTCCTACTCACAGTCATCAACAAAGACCATAGTATACATCAGAACTTCAGAGACTGTGAGCCACAACCCCACATGGGGTCTCAAACCAGATGTAGTGTCTCAAAAATTTGACAAAATGCCAGGCGGTGGTGGTGCGCTCCTTTAATCCCAGCACTTGGCGGATCTTTGTGAGTTTGAGGATAGCCTGGGCTACAGAGTGAGTGCCAGGACAGGCTCCAAAGCAATACAGAGAAACCCTGTCTCAAAAAAGAAGAAGAAGGAGGAGGAGGAGGAGGAGGAGGAGGAGGAGGAGGAGGAGGAGGAGGAGGAGGAGGAGGAGGAGGAGGAGGAGGAGGAGGAGGAGGAAAGACAAGAAAAAAAAGGCAAAAAAATGAATTGCTACAACAACTATTAACTATGATCAGAAGCACCAGGAGCCTGAGATGTTTCTGCAGCCTCTGTTCTGAAAACATATGTGTTTTGCATTGTGCATGCCTCCTGCCACACAGTACCTACATGTCTGCATGAAATATCTGAGCCTGGATTCAGGATCATCATTATGTGTTATGAGCTGCAGTATTTTACTGTACATACAAAGTCCCCTACTCTTATAAGATCTTAACAGCTTAATTATGGAAGACAAATACTTTTAATATATTCCAACTGTATTCCTCAGCATAAACAGCATTAAATTTAATAATGCATCTTTTAGTAATATTGTGTTAGAGAAACAAGCACTTTTCATTAGTTGCAAATTTACTTTTGTTGTTTATGAGTGCTAAAGATTATATAAATATATATTATATACATATCTACAGTAACATGTGACATATAAATGTATAATCTTTCATGTATAATGTATAATTACATATGAAGTATACATAGTTATATATAAAAAGCATATATACATTTATATATGTATATATACTTTATCACTATATACTCTTTGGTACAGGATGTTCTGTGATCTTATCTACCACCTTGTTCTTACAAACCTACTTTTCCACAAGAAGTATAAATTCTGCAGAATATATTTCATCTATAGTCATCTTGATCAACTATATTTTCATTAGGCCAGTGATCTACAAATCACTATTCAGTAAAACATAGAACAAAGGCTGACCTTGACCTTTGCCCTTCAGATAGAATGAACCCTGCCAGATAGAGTCTCCTGTTTCTTTTCTCTCTGTTTTGTTTTGCTCAGTGCTGGCTTGTCTTTGTTTTCTGGAAATGCGATCACAATTCATTGTTCAGAGACGTCACATATGGTTTTTGTGTTTTAATTGAAGAGTCTCTTGTTATGTCTGATTCTTGAAAGTTCATTAAAAGGACACTTCTGATTTTCTCAAAATGTCCCTTTCTTTTTTCCAGTGTTCTTAAATTGCAAAAGCCAGTTAAATTATGTGCTTTGGGGAGTTAATTTTTGGCACCATATGTCTCTAAAAATAATTTAATTTTATCTAAAGCACAGTTGCAATGATATTTATCTTCCATAATCTACAGGCAATTTAAGAGAAATTTAAATAAAAACATATTAGTTACTTTCTCAATATGATCACATACAATGTGCTCATAAGATTAAAAAGTTTACATTTATGATGATGAATTTTGATATCTGAACTCTGATTTTGCCTTTTAAGACTAGGAAATTAAAAATTTTAGGTGAGCCTTTAATTTTATAAAATAAATTATTAAATTGCTATTCAAGAACTATGTTAATGGTGTGGCTTGAGAGATAAATATCTTAAACAATTCTGAAACATCTAAAATTAGCAATTCCTTCTGTAACAATACAAGTTCATACAATATTTTGGACAGTTATTGTAGGAAAGATCGCATTGCATAGAAACATGACTGAAATCTTTTTGCACAAAAGAACAATCCCAGTTTATAAGTCAGCAGATGGTCATGTGTAATAGAATACTGTTTTGAAAGCCAAATTATAATAGAGTCTCCAAAGTAAATGACTTCAAGCCATAGAAGATGGCGGGTGCCTCATCGCTTAACTAATGGCTCTTATTTGTTAATAAAATAATCCAGCACATGATAAGTTAAGGGCATATGTCAATACTGAGTAAGTAAGCATGTGCCTGTGTCACCTCTGTACCTGCAGACACTGCCTTTGCATGTTTGAATGAATACAAGGCTCGCATCTCCCTCTACTTGTACCTCCTGACGTGAGCCCTCTTCTTTCTCAGAGTTGACCACCAGCGTTCTTTCAATCCTGCCATCCCATAGCCATCTTACATAGCAATCAAGTTATTGTACACAGCATTGTTTATCAATTTTTAAGCATTCTGTATTACTATCCATCGCATTTTTAAGTCTTTTTATTTTATTTTGAAAGCTAGTGGGCATTGGACTATAGACGCACCTTGTGACTCCAGTGGGCAGCGAGCTAGGCTGTTCCATGTGTTCACCATTTCAAGCAATTTTTGTTTTGTTTTAATTCAATTTGGTTTGATTTTGATTTTGGTTTTGTGCTTTGTTGTGGTGGTTGTTGTTGCTGCTGCTTCTGTTGTTGTTTTTTGAGAGGATATGCTGACTTTTTTCTTACAAGTGTCATTATCCATAACATCAACCAGTCTATGGGAAACTCTGAAGCTGAGCACCAGCATTCCTGATACTGTCATGTTTCTAGAAATGGTTGAGCTGATGGTGATACACAGAATCTGAGAAAAACACTCAGAATTCTGATCCAGAACCCATCAATGTCTTCAACCTTTGCACAAAAATGGCAAGTGGCTCCCCAGAGTCTTTGTAGGAAACTATATGTACAAGTCTACAAGGCTTACTGGATATTTACCAATCCAGTGAGCTAGGAGCATATTGATTTACTACCCACCATCAAATATGAACATAATTTTCTTAGTTAGGGCTACTATTGCTATGATGAAACATCACAACAAAAATCAAACTGGGGAGGAAAAGGTTTATTTGACTTACACCTACACATCACTGTTCATCATTGGAGGAATTCAAGACAGGAACTCAGCAGGGCAGGAATTTGGAGATAGCAGCTGTTGTCTAGGTTAAGGGTCTACCTTACTATAAAAATTTTGAGATTGTAATTACACCATTTCTCCATTCTCTTTCCTCCCTCCATCTCGCACACTACTTCCATCTCTCCTTCAAAATCAGTCCCTTATTTCACTAATTGTTATTGTATGCATAAATTAATATACTTAGATGTCCATAAATATGATCTGCTTGCTCCATATAATGTTACTTGTGTGTATGGTTTCAGGACTGACTCTTGACACAGGACAGCAAATTGGTGTGTCCCTCCTTGAGGAAGGCCACCTCTCCTGCCTCCAGATTTCCTCAGCTGCGTACAGTTCTTGTGTATTGTTGAGGCCTTGTGGGCTTCTCTTCATCCCTTGGTTAAGAGCACTGGCTGCTCTTCCATTTGGCATATCCATCAATATCATCCTTTCTCATTTCACTTTAGGGCAGTCACACTGGTGAGACTTTATGGGTATCGCTTCTGATGCTACTGCAAGACACTCTCACAGCACACTCCCTGGTCCTCTGGCTCTTATAATCATTCTGCCTCTTCTCAGAATTTTCCCTGAGCCTTATGTGTGGGAGTTTTACTGTGTATGTACACACCAGTACTAAGCTCTACAACTCTACATTTAGATTGGCTGTGGTTTTCTGTGGTGGTCTCTATCTGTTGCACAGACAGAAAAAGAACCTTCTCTTCAGAAACTTTAATTCTTTCTTCTTTCTACCAAAGATTCTAGTTATAAATTTTCCCTAAACTTCAAATATGTTATGCTTTCTGGTTTGGTTCTTAATACCATTCTCTACTTGAGGGATGTTAGTCTGTGCTCACATCTTGATAGATTCAAGGCTGCTGTGGTAGTTTTGAGTATGAATACAGACAGATGAATAGAAGTAAAGCAATGTCTAACTGCTTCTCCTCTGTTGGCTTGTGGGCATGAGAAGCATGACCATCCAGCCATGTTGTTAGCACAAACCAAGGAGTTCCCACTTGTGCAAATGGTTTTGTCTATCTTTGTCTTCTTTCTGGATACCCTGATATTAATTTATCATTCCCTGTGACAGGCAAGTTTTATCCATGGAGCTGTTTCCAGTGCCCTGGCATCTCAGGGGAAAATAAAGTCTTCTGAGTGCTAAGCTAGCCCCCGAATAATCACATCCTTCACTTGGGAAGTGTACTCTAGAAAGAAAAATGAAAAGCAGTATTTTAGCCCATTTTCCCAGTCTGTGGAGTTAGGTGTTGTTTGGTGACTTCAGGGAGAAAAGGTAAGGCCTGATCCATGGTAGGAATGTCATCTACCACCATATCTTTCAGTGAGATATCTAAAGCTACCTCATGAGGCTAAAAGAGGTCATCCCACAGTCATCCATTCAACAATTACTTCAGCATTCTGTGAGCGTTCATTGTCCTGTGTATAATTTAGTCTATGCTTAAATGGGGTAGGCAACCACTGCTTTTGTCTTAAAAATTTCTTATTACAATAGTCAAATAGAGCAACATACAAGTATACAACTAGATGGATACAAGAGATACGTGCATGGAGTTTTATAATTCATTTCCTGTTAACGCTTAACAGATGTAAACAAGTCTCATCTCACAGTACAACCTATTTTTCAAGCGCTCAGGTCTGCAGCACTTAGGTTGTTCATAGCAATATTCAGGAAAACCCTTAACCGGAAACCACAACTAAATTTCAAAGGCAAAAAGGGGAAAGTGGTTGAATTCCAATCATGATGACATCAGACTGTTAAAATTACTGACTTCTAGACAGTTGGCAGGCAAAGAGCCTCCCAGCAAATGACAGTAACCTATGATCTACTGACAGGAAGAAACTAAGAAAATGGAAGGATCCTTTTTGTAAATAAAAATTTGTTAAATCACTTCAGAGCCTCTATTCCATGCCCCCCCAATCTACTTATAGATAAGTTTTGATTAACAGGTTACAATTATTTATTATAATATAACCACTTTATTGAGAATATTTATCTCAGTCTTTGGCCTCTTGAAGCAGAATATACAGAACTGTACATTAGTGTGTCTTAATATATTTTCTAGGTATAATATTCAATGAGTTACTATACAAGCAAGGATAATTTCTTGATAATTTAATTTATAAACAAGTAAGATATTT
Organism: Cricetiscus sungorus; assembly: GCA_030556225.1. Taxonomy (NCBI): domain Eukaryota; kingdom Metazoa; phylum Chordata; class Mammalia; order Rodentia; family Cricetidae; genus Cricetiscus; species Cricetiscus sungorus. Next base: position 137,796,799 of record JANBXA010000651.1, read on the forward strand.
TCTACACTTTTCTCCATCTTTGCATTTCAGAAACAAACTACCCTGTCTGCCAGATCATATTTTACTTTAGGACCAAGTATGATGTCACAAAGTTTCCAAAATGTGTGTTAAGAAACAACTCTGCAGAACTTTTGTCACCACCTTCTTATTGCTAAGGTCCAGTCAACTCTCCCAAGTGGATTCTGGAGCCCTGTCCAGTTTCAGACCAAAGTAATTTATGATTTAAATACAGGTCTCACATGCACATTGTTGTCTATACAAACTGACAAGCTGTTAAAAATCATTGATGCATACCTTGGATGATACAGGGCCAAGGTTAACTTCTACATGGAACTGCACAACTCAGTACCCACATCCTCATCCTGTCCTTATCACAGTTGTAATATTGTGACTGTGACCATTCATGTACTTGCATGCATATCAAATGAAAACTAACATTTCCAAATGTAATCATGCATATACCACCACCTGCCATTAGTTTTCTGACTTGCCTTATATTAAAAAAGAGCATTCTTCAACAAAATTTTCACTGAACTTCTTTTCCTAAGAAATGGTAATCTTTAATGTGCTGACTTTAGTAGCCTAAAATATGCAAAATTATCTCAAATTTATTCTGGATTGTGTAGTACAACATCAACTAAGTAGAGATGTGTCTTTAAGAGTAGTTTTTGTATTAAATTAACAAATTAACCCATAGTAAGTGCTTCCTTCATGTTTTTTTCTGTGAACTGATCCTAAATTTGGAGTGAGGGTTGTAATAAAGCCTAGTGAGGTTATTAATAATAAAAATTCACAGACAACATCGGGCATTTAAAATCACCTTATCTAAAATATTTTGGTAACTATACATAACAAAGATTTCTGAAATTCAGGCATAGTTTCTTAGATGTTTTGCCAAGTGTCTCATTCATGTACCTCTGATCCCCTAACAACCATATTTTAACAGGTTTTACCATAGGTGTGAAGAGATATTCAAATGGATTTGGAGTTTGTTATAGGCTTGCTTCTTTCCATTTTTCAAATCACACTAAGTGACTATTGATGCCGCCAAACCCCAAATGAGTTTTCAGTGGCCGAATATAACTGTGACTATTTGGGCCTTTTGTACATGGAGTTTATTGTTTATTTTGTTAAATTTATCCCTTTACAATATAGACTTATCATAGCAATTCTTACAGAACGATAACTGTAGAAAAGAAGGTGTTCCATGTTTTGGTAAAACTGCCACTTTCCTAGTTTAAGCTGCTGAAGGTTTTTATATTAAACTCTCCTGTATGATAGAACATGTAAGAAAATTCTCCTTCTCTCTGCAGATCCTGAGTTAAATGTGCTCCTCCCAAATATTGCATCTTTTGTACTTTAATGTCGACATGTTTCCATGTCACGTGATCAGAGGGAGGCAGATTAATCCAGAGTCCTAGCTAGAAATTCCCTCCCTGCTTTTTTCCCTCTCCTCCGCAGTTGATGGCTAAGTTAATTCTCCTTGGTTTTGTCATGCTCTGATGCACACCTCGCCAGCCATAGTAAGCTTTAAGAGTAAGAAAAAGATGCAGGGATGTCCATCAAAGTCTTCGGGTTGCATTTTTTAAACTTTGGCTTGACCTGATGTGCCATTCAAAACAGCGTCAAAAGATTAAAAAAAAAAAAAAACAGAAAGGTTCAATATGTCCTGAGGCTATCGGTTTACGTTAAACTGGGTGAAGTAGAAATATTTTACTCATCAGCTCTGCAGTCACAGAGTTTGCTTCAGCTAGAACAAAACTGCTGAGGCATTTAGAGAAAATTAACCCCCCATCCTGGCGGCCAGATGTGACTGGTCTCTGACGAATGCACATGAGTGGGCTGAAAAATCAAGAGACTGTGAAATTCCTGTCAGGTCCGTCCAGTGTGGAACGGGCCATTGGCTGCTTTCTGTATTTCCTCCATCATTCTTCTTGAACAGTGTCATTAATTTCCTCTCCTCCCCTGACTTGTGTTTTTTCCCCTCCCTGTCGCCTTTAGCTCTGTCAGCTGCAAGTAAAGCTGGACAAGAAATGGCAAGAATACTTCAAACTGGTGATCCTTTTTAACCAGAACAGGCTGGCCAAGTTCCAGGGAGACTCCCAGGACAGCATTCAGAAAATATTAGTAGTGCAGGTAGGTGACTTCGGGGAAAGCGGAAAGATTATTCTGATCTAGATTGGAAAGCAAATGACGGGGTGTGTGATGAAGCATTGAAACCATATCCCATCAGAGTTCTATAAATTTTTAACCTCTTTGATAGACTAGGGCTGCATGAAGGATGACTCCGGCAAGTGAAAACACATACCACATGCCATGCATACTTTGAGGGAACAGGGAGATGAAACTGACTTATCTCACTTAGAGAGGATTTTTTTTAATACATATATTCTACTTAAAATGTGTTTTTTAGCCTCCAAGCTTTGTGAACACCATTCTGCTGGGGAACAGGGGAGGGGGAGGGAAGTGGGGGACGGTAGATACTCCATTCCATAAAGTGTGACAGTGTGTCTTCTAGAATTCTCCACTCACCCCCCCCCCCTTGAGACAGAACCTTCCACTGAAATGCAGTCTGTCTGGGAAAGACTGGCTGGCCAATGAGCTCCAAGTATCCTCCTGGCTCTACCTCCCCAAGAACAAGATCTTAGGCACATGCTATTGTGTTAAACCAAGAATTTTTTTTTTAAATGTGAATGCTGGGGATCCAAACTCAGACCCCCATGCCTACACACTTAGGGACTATTTTGCCAACACTATTTTGTTTTCAAAATTTTTCATGATGATTTTCTGGAGATACTTTTGATACCAAGCATACTTTGTTGAAAGCATGGCTGTGTTTGTTCTGTCTAGCTTTACTTCTGTTTGGTTCATCCTTCTAAGTATATATATGGCAGTGACTCTATTTGAAAACTATGGCAGTTGGGTCTAGAATGCAACTTCCCTTCCAGATGCGTGTGACATTTTGCTGCCTGTGTTTGAATCTGGAAAAGCAATTAATGAGCAGCTGGTCATAAATTGTGTTAAACATGATATCCCAAAGGAAAACACATGGAATTTTATTTTAAGAAGAAATAAAAGAATACAAGATCACCTGTTCCATTAAACATCACATGGCATTGTGGTTGTTAGAACCACGGTCTTCAGGAAGTGGCATGGTCAGTGATGAACATCAGACCCCAAACGCATGTGTTTTATGCTGCTTTGACAACAAACAGAATAATTTTCAAAGAATTTCCACAAATACTAAGTGATTTCAAGTTCCAATTCACTTGGAATCTATTTTTAGCATTTCCTTGTGAATGATGTGTATGTGTGCAAACTTTCCATGTTGGTTCTATTAAGAATGAGTTACAAAAAACTTAAATGAAATAGAAGGAACCAAAGTTTTAACAAACGATGCCTGGTACAGAAAACATTAATGGAAATTTGCACACAAAGAATTGTTGCATATGTTGAGAATTATGAAGCATCTTGTTTTAATTTTTTTCTTAAATCTGTTAACATACAGCATATTAAGATACAGGTAGAAAACAAAATAATCAAATGGATAAACAATCATTTAAAACAAATGAAACATAAATGTGGATAGCTACTCACTGTGCTTCCCTTCTCAGGTTTTAATGGTTTATAGATGTTATGATGACTTAGTGTCTTAGAGAAATCCCAGATTTCTCCCTAAATAATCATATTCTGATAAGTCCTACAAATTGTAAATTCTCACTGTGAATTGTGATGTATTTGCAAAGACTGACAAGGTAATTTGAGTATCTGTAAGGTGAGTGATTACCTATAACTTTCAAATCATCTTTGTTCTTGTTTAATATTAGAAATGTACCCTCGGGTTCTCTGAAAACAGGGATTTTCCAGTCGTCTGTGTTTGTGGTGTTGAGTACTCCAGAAGTGAAGGGATGGTCTGGGACAAGGAGGAAAACTCAGGTGGTGTCCAGAGATTTATCAGGGACCTTGGCTTGGATTTGGATTTAGTGTATTTGAATGCAGGGAGGTAGCGGCTGCATGTTTTTTCCTCTACAATAGATGCCTTCAGTTTAGAATGTTTAAATGTTAACTTTCATTAAAAAGGAACTTGCAACTTCTAAAATCATACCACAAAGCCAGGGAAGCATGCCCTCTATGTGTGACTATCAGATTTAAATTGGATAACATAGTACACACCCTCTCCAGGACCCACTTCCTCTCCAGGGCTGCCCCTTTGTTCTGTTTCTGTTCCTGACAGAGTTTACTGTTTAGTTCCTTCTCCCTCTCCTACACACTCCCTTCCACTGCAATATCCTTCTTCACTTGCCTGTTAAAAGGCACGTGACTCAGTGAAGGTGCTTGCTCTGAAGAGTCTCCGAAGTCCAGAAGACCCACTTCTGCCATGACACTAGCCTTCACTGACCTTGGTCACCAGCTCCATCGTCTACAAAGCACTCTAGCACTTCAGTTGCTGACTCTCCATGCGTGCCACTGCACCTTCCTTTCTAGAAGTTTCTGAGATCCCCCAAGGCTTTACTGTATCAGTAATAAGAGCAGTGTTCTCCCTCAGATATCTTAGAAGTATAATACTAAGTTGTCCACATTTGACAGTTTTCAATGCCTGCCTTGACATCGCTTATCATGTCCATCTAGCAAACCATGATGGGGTCACCCAATACATTTGCAGAGGAGCCTCTGGCTGTCAGTGATTCCACCTGATTCAACAGGACAAACAGGACAACTGGCCTAGCAGCCTATGTACTTGATTAGCATCTGTGGATGACTTGATCTCAGGGTTCACTCTGTGGTGATGTCAGGGAATCTAAATGTTCTCTATTTCTAAATGATTATTGAAAGGATGCTACAAGGTATTGGTGAACTACTGGATAAAATAGTCATCTGCTGAACCTTTTGAAAAATCAATTGTGTATGAGTGATGGTAAGTAAATGCAATTCAGAGCTCATGTTGATCAGAAAAGGAACCCTTTCTTTACCCTCAGAGCACTTTTTTTCAGGGCTGCAAAAAGGTGATGACTGCAGATCTGCACTTGGCAGAAAATGGGGAGGATCAAATAAGCTTTTGATTTACATGATGAAGCAGAAGCCAGAAAGATTAATGATAACCAGAATAAAAGATTATATATATATATAATTTGTTGGTAGGACCAAAGTGGACTTCTACAAAACAAAAACAAGTTCCAAATCTACCAACTATTTAGAATGCCATGCTTTTTATAATGTAGGAACATTTTTACATAATCTTGGTATCGTGTATGTAACAAAATAAACTTCCATTCTTTCATTTTTTTCCTGTAATTGTCTTTCTTTCTTGTTCCTAAACTACGTAAACTTGTAGCATGTAATACCTCTCTCACATCTTATTTAGCAAATAGACTGAGCACTGATGGATCACTCAAAGACATAGATTCAGCCAACACATGCAAATGTGACCTTGGACTCTATAAGCAGGAGTACATTTTTCTGAAAGGATAAGTTCCATCATAATTTCTTTAAGGTTTGATACATGTGTAGTAATTTATTCAATGTAGGAAGCATAGTTTAGGAGCTACACCAGCACTGTTGAAAGGAGCAGCAATAAGAAGGATGGGGGCAGAGGAAATGCAGATGGGAAAGCACAGAATGAGCTAGATTAGAAGGTAAGCATCTAAGGACTGGAATACTAGGTTACCATATGTTTTGTTAATCTTTAGAAGCCAGCAACAGGACCAAAGGATAGGAAAGATTAGCAGACAGCTTTGGGCTCAATAGGAATACATTTTCTATCAAGCATGCACTGCTTTTACTCAACCAGGAAGACACAGTCAGGTATAAAAGGGAGAAGATGGTGCAGATTTTTAGTTGGAATGAATGTTTTGAAACTCAGCCCAGGGCACCTGCTCCTCCTACTATGTCCCTATGGATTCTGCACACATTATTGGCATAACAACACCTCTTCACCCAACAGTATGTCAGCTTTCTCAAATTGGAAATAATGTCTTCTTTGTTAATCTTTTTTTTCACCTAAACTAATTATAAGTCCCGAAACATCATAAGCAGAAGAATTTTGAGTTTGTGAATTGATCAAGATTGAATGTGATAAGCTTTAAACCTTCCTTCGAGCTCCTGGTGCATATAATCTTGCATTCATAAATAGAAATGTTTACTATATTTTTCTGGAAATTCTGCCTGTCCATAAATAATTTGTTCAATCATTTACAGAATATCCCAATAAATACTAACACACATACACACACACAGAGAGAGAGAGAGAGAGAGAGAGAGAGAGGACAAAACCCAAAATCACTTATCCACATGATATAACAGAATATCTCTGTGCAATCTTTTTGAAATAAAAGAAATTGTGAAAACACATGCATTGCAGATTTAAAATATATACAGATATATTACACTTGAAAACTGACAAATTGAGTAAATTTATTTGGATAATATTAGGTACTAGCATAAAAGATAGTCTAACATATTTATAATAAATTAAGAATATTTTCTGAGTCTAGAAATAGTTATCACTGCTAAGTTATCTGAGAGAAAGCAGTACCATAAAATTTGAATAATTCAAAAGGTAAGAAGGAAGGACAAGCATAAAAATAGAAAATATGGATAAATATTTAATTGTGTAACTACAAATAGTTACACAATGCATTTGGAAGCTACAGATTTGCAACTTAGTCATAAAGACAAAATCTATGTTATTTAGAAGTTATATATTTAAAGCAAATAGAAATTATTAAATAAAAAATATGTACATATTACAAGGCCCCACTCTTGATGAGCTGCCACAGGAAGTCAAAGACTGAGAGAGAGAAAGAATCAGTCTTCTCTGGGGAACAAGAACCCTGGTGGATTATCCAATCCCAAGTGATCAGCCCTAAGTGCATATACATAAGAGCAACATTGACTGAACATGTAGCATGTACACACACACACACACACACACACACACACACACACACACACAACACACGGGAAGACGTGAAAGAGACACGGGAGGAATTGAAGGAGAAGAATGGGAAGGTGGAAATTATGTAAATATAGTATTAATGTATGAATTTCTCAAAAGAAGTATACAGAATTTAAAGTTGCAATCTAAGAAGAAATATAGAATGAGACAAAAAGTATTATTATTTTCAAATTTGTGTGTGTTTCTTTCTTTTTTTTTTTTGTTTTTTTGTTTATTTGTTTTTGGAGACAGGGTTTCTCTGTGTAACTTTGGAGCCCATCATGGCACTTGTTCTCTAGATCAGGCTGGCCTTGAACTCACACAGATCACCTGCCTCTACCTCCTAAGTGCTGGGATTAAAGGCATGCACCACCACCACCCAGCAAATTGGTGTGTTTCTTATGGATATAAAGATCTATTAAGGCATATCAATAACAAACTTCAGAATATGTGAAATAACACGTGGTTGAAATCCAAATAAACAGGAGCCATTTACGACTTCTGTAATTTTATTTTAATATACTTCGAGAGTTTCATACATTTCCCTCCTCTCTCTGCTCTCCTCAAACTCCTACTACCTCACTATTTCTCTCATACTCAAGATATCTTCTCTAGTAACCATTTAGCAATCATTCTTACAAAAAACAGTAGCATGTTTTTGTTTGTGAGCCTAATCTTTAACTACTGAACCATCTTATCAGTTCAAGGGAGTTGGAAACAGAGCTCACATAATCAATTAACCAGGGCTCATAGGGGCTCACAAAGTCTGAAGCGACATTCAGGGAGTGTGCATGGGTCTGAGCTAGGTCCTTGCCTTTTCTAGCCCTGATATGAAGCTTTGTACTTAGTCTTATTGTAAGTTATTAGGGTGTGTTTAGTTGATAGCCCTGGGAAACCTGCTCTTTTTTGAAGGGATGTAGAGGAGGAGTGGATCTGGGGGAGACAGGAGGTGGGGGTGAGGGACTAGGAGGAGTAGAGATGTCAATTGGGATGTACTGTATGATTGAAGAATATATATGATATAATAACATAAGGATATTATATATATATACATTTTTATATATATTCAAAGGATTACCAGTTAATCCTTAGAAAACACAACAGAAACTGACACCAGGAAAGTTCTCAGTGATGATGTCACTATTACTATCAATGAAGAATATTACTATTCCTTTTTCAAAAAGAAACATTGTATCATATTTAAAATTCAAGGATTAAACTTTAGAAAATATATTCATGTGATTTAATATAAACAATAGTCTAAAGGATGGAGTATGTTCTTATTCAATATATGCTAAGCAATAATTGTTAAGAGCAACAATATTACTCTCATAATAAAGCAACAAAATAACATACAAAAAATTCCCTCAGTTTCAGAAAATAGTAAATGAGGCAGAAACACTGTATAAAAAAAGGTCAAAACTATCATTATTGCCATTATGTTTCTCTTACTAAGAGAAAAAGAGTAAGCATTAGCATGTTTTATGATTTATATATCCTTATTTTTTGTGTGTGAGTGTTTTGCCTTCAGGTATATAAAGTATATGTATATGCATCTGGTGTCTGTGGGTATCAGATTTATTGGAACTAGGGTTTTAGATAGTTGTGAGCTGCCATGTTCATGCTGGAAACTGAACCTGGGTATTCTGCAAGAACAGCCAGTGCTCTTAACTGCTAAGCCATCTATCCACCAGGAAGCAGTAAAACTAATGAGACAGTTATTTAACATGTCAACCTGAAATGCAAAGCTCCTAGGAGTAAGCAAAAAACAAAACAAAACAAAACAAAAATGACAGCTCAATTCTTTCAGAAAGAGCCACTGAAAATATGGAAATAAGCAAACCTTTGATAGGCTTATATTGAAAAGATGCCAATTTTTTTTAATGTCAAATTTAAAAGTTCATAAGTTTAACAAAATCCTACTCAAATTCAAGCAAGATTTTTCAGTGAGGCTTGGGGTGATTATAAATAAATCCTCAAGAGTAGCTTTGACACTTTGTAAGAAAAGCAAAATGTATTGGCTTGACATTGAAATTTATACCAAAATAAATCAAAAGGCTATATTCATTAAATTAGAAGAACCCATCGATGCAAAAAAGACCTGTAAAACATGATACAATAATTGGTAGATATTTTTCATTGAACAGTAAAACCATAAATACAATTAAAACATCTCCATTTTTTTTACAGAGAGGTCATAGTCAATGGCATATGAAAGTATCCTATGTGTCCCAATAACACTTTATTTACAAATAGGAAATGATCCTAAGGATGCAAGGAGAATCTCACATGTGTTTGGAAATTCTAATATAGACTATTCACTTGTTGACTGAGGTGTAAAGTAAATTCCCCAAACATACAAAACAATGTGTTTAATAAGATAAAGAATACTTGTGTATAAACTGTTTAAGACATGCAATAATGTATCATGCATTTCTGAAATTACTTATTTTGTACATATACATCTGGAATTACATATGGTTCTTGGCTGCCATGTGAGTGTAATAGAAACTGAACCTGTAATGATTAGAGTCATAGAGAAATTGCAATTCAAAACTATCTGTTAAAATATATATGAGGTCACTTAGAGAGATAGCTCAACAGTAAAATTCATTCATTTAAATCAGCACAAAATATATAACCCAATAAGAAAATGAGCAAATTTCAGAATATTTGAAGCAAATGTCCAACAGCAAAAGCACTTGAATTACAAGCCTTTAATCCCAGTACTCTTGAGGCAGAAGCAAACTGATCTCTAAGTTCATGGCCAGTCTGTGTAAGGAACAAGTTCCAAGCCTAGGCACTGAAGGAAATCGTTGCAAACAGAAAGCTGGTAAAGATGTATTTGAACAAGGGGCCCTGTTCAAGCCCCAGTAAGCAGCAGAACATCGCAGGTTTGGTCACTTGTTCTGGCTTTAGAGTTGAACATAGAAGACAGGCAAATGTTATGGAATTTTTCTTCTTCACTAAGGAAAGCCCCTGAAGCCAGGCATGTGTCAGGCATGTCACTGAATGGAGGCCTAGAGTGGCCATTGTGTGAAGCTGTGAATGTGAAACCTGGATTACCTTGTAGACCCAAGATGATGTAGATGCCAGAGCACTGGGAAAACTGCTGAGGAAAGTGGCTAACAGGAAGTGAAAACAGTCCAAGAGAAAGAAGTGTGTTATAGTCAACAAAGCTGAAAGGAGTTGGATATCTGAAGAACATCTTGAAATAAGGCATGAAGATGCAGAGTTTGGAGTTTGCCAAGATGGCTTTTGGTCTTGCTTTGGTCCAGTATTTCCTCACTCTGCTCCTTTTTCTCCATTTTGGAACAGTAATATATATTTTGTGTCATAATGTGCTGGTAGTGTGTAATCTGCTTTTTAAAATTTTGATTATACAAGGGATTACAGTTAAGAGATTGCCTGAATATCAAAAGAAACTTTGAACTTTAGACTTCTAAATAAGTTTGAGACTGTTACAGATGGAGAAGATTGTTGAAGTTGGAATGAATACATTTTTGCATTATGATTATGATATGGCCGCAAACCTTTGGAGACCAGGGAATGTTGTGGTTTGAACAAAAAAAGACCCCCAAGGAGAGTGCCTGTCACTGCAGGGAGGAGCTTTAAGGTATCCTTTGCTCAAGCTGTGCTTCCTGTGGCACACAGTTCACTTCCTCTTGCCTACAGAGTAAGATGTAAAACTCTCAGCTCCTTCTCCAGTACCATATCTGCCTGCATGCTGCCATGTCTCACAATGATGATAATGGACTGAACCTCTGAAATTGTAAGCCACCCAAATTAAATGTTTTCCTTTATTTAAAAAGAATGACTAAAAAGTAAAAAAACAAAAACACTTCTTTTCGATCATAACATCTTCACATTTTTTTGAAAAGATATTGACAAGTTGTGATAAACATTCAAAGAAGTAAACTTTCATATTTCATCAAGAACTTCATTTTTCTGTTACTAAAATGCAAACTGTGCATCCTTCTATTTCAATTTTTACTAGAGAAATACCTTTTGTTTTCCACACAAACAGTACATTCCAAGCTTGTTAATAACAGCACTGTTATTGATGTTTAGAAACAATATGAACATAATGTAAATATCCCTCAACATGACAGGGAATAAATTAGAGAATTTTGGAAAATATGTCAGGATGTAGTGGTTTATCTCCATAGTTTACTTGACAGGATCCAGACTAAACCTCTGGACACACCTGTGAAAGGATGTCTAAATTAGTTCAATAAGGGTAAGAATCCCCCCCCTAATGGTGGGCTGCACCATTGTATGAGCTGGAGGCCTGAGCTGGATAAAAGCTGGAAGTTAACTGAGCCTAGCACCTTGCTCTGCAGGCAGCACATAGAGGTGACCAGCTGCCTCATGTTCCTGCTGTCATGCCTGTGTCCCCTTGAACTGCAAAATTCTCCCATTAGAGTTTCTGTGAATAAATATTTGCAATAGAACTGCTACTTTAAATCTCTTTTTCTATGTAAAAATGAAAGTTCTGACAGTTGCTCTCAATAACCCAGTTGAGTTTTGCATAGATGAGCAGTGAAACTGTGCTTCGATTGGTAGGTTAGTGTCAGCAGGACCGGGGCTGGTGAGCTGGCTCGGTCGGTATAGTGCTTGCCATGCAAGCATGCTGACCATAATTTAATCCACTGACTCCATACCTCCATACTGGGGAGAAGGAGGGATCGGGCTGCAATTTTAGTTCCAGAGCTGGAGAGACAGAGACAGACATTAGTCACTTCCAGGCCAGTGGGAAATTCTGTGTTTTACAAAGCAAAAACAAAAGCGCAAAGGACTGAAGAACAAAATGCAAAGTGCTCTTCTGACCTTATCATACACATATACAACTGTATACATAGACAAAACATATTAAGTGTGTCTTCCAAGGTCAACATGCTTCATGAAATGAGATAAAAGATAAGCCCTGTACAACATAAGCAACTTGCTACCATAACTCAAACCCTTCTCTTATTTTTTTTTGTCTTACATTGATACTATAATAGAGCGATTCTGAATACACAACTAATTTTTGCCAAAACCTTTCTGACTATACATAAACCTATTTGTACTCTATAATATTTTCACATCCACAAGTTTAAAAAGCAAGGATTGGTGATACAACTCCATAACAGAGGGCTTGTCTAGCGTACGTGAGGCCCACCATCAGTGCTGTGACTAAATTAACTAATTAATTAATTAATTAAATGTTGCAACTCCCAAGTTTTACACAGCACTTCAAACTCCTGGGAATTCAAGAAACTCCATCTAGGTACACAACACTGCTGGTCATATAATGTAATGAAAGAAATGCTTGACTGAGTTCAATTCCTTTGACTCCTGCTGCAGCTTTTAAAGTATGCATATGCACATAAACAGAAAGAATTAAACAAATGTTCTTAGTTAAAACAATAAAATTATTGAGTCACATTTTAGCCAAATATCTTCCTTTAGCTGTAAAATCAGCATTCTGTTCTCATCACAAACTGATTATTGCTAACAAACAAATGCCTGGTGCTGAAAAATCATTTCAGATTCAGAAAATGGTGTCTGAAAGGGATTTTAGCTCATTTCTTCATACTCCTACCTTCAGGACTTTATAACTCATTATCCTTCCCTGGCAAAATTATGCCTCTCGAATGTTATTTTGATTGATATTGGGGGAGTGCATTACCATAACATACTGAAGCACTGAATTGACTCCCTACTTACTGAATGCAAGTATGATACACACAATATATATTGTGGCCCTTGATCTTTAGTCATGCAAAGCTAAGCTGAAGCATATCAGTTCATTTCAATGTATTTCTTCACAAAGGGCCAGCTTTGTGAAAGCCATTGTTGTATACATTGGGACTGGGGGGTTCATAAGTACAAGGGATGATCCCCATACTTGAAGATCTGTGATCTCCCAGAGAAGGCTGACACATTCCATTTTATAAATAAAACTAAAATCAGAAATAATTCAATATGAGAAGGGAAGGAAGCTTTCCTCAAAGGAATCATTCCTAAACTGTATCTTAAATGTTGAAGGGACAAGCTCCATAAGATATTCCAGAATAATTAGTTACAAGGTTAAGAGTAATCAAGTGTAGCCAATAACTGTTATGGTTGGCGAAAAACCAGAGAGAACGACTTAGGTCTGAATTCAGAAGAATATCTTTGTCAAAGGTGAAATTTGGACCAAGTTTCTGGAAGTGGCTGGATGTAAAAGGAAGAAAAGCATAGGATGACGGGAATTGAGTAAATTCAAACACTGGGGACTTGGAGTACTAGGGTTACACAGCTGAAACTTACTGGCTATTTTTTTTAAGGAAGTATTCATGTAGTCCTTATCATGTGTCATAATTGTCACTACTTTGTGTCCTTTTATTAATATAATTCGAAAAGAACTCTATGACACATTGTCATAGTAAACTTATTTTATTGAAAAGGAAACCAAATCATAGATGGCTAGAGTCTATATGTAATAGTAGAGGCAGGTCTTAAATTCAGGTATTTGACCATTGGAGAGTAGTTTATAACTACACTGAACTGGAAATTTTCTCTGTGTTACTGAGATTTCATTATGTCAGGGGAAGACAGTGATAAATAAGAGATTAAGTCAGCAACAAAGTCCCAATATTTGCCATTAAATTTGGCATTCCAGGAGAATTTACATTTACTCAGTATTCAGGAAATCATTCATGACCTTTCATTTCACAAACCAAACAGCAAAATAATAGCATTTGTGTCTCAGGTATCCTAATAGTAGTAATATAGTTCAATTGATCATCTACTAAAGGGGCATACTTAAATCATTAAAATGTATAAAAGTTGATGTGGCAATTGAGTTAAAATATTAACTACAGACTGCATTAATTCAAATGCTTTCCAAAAGACATACACATAAAACTCAGATTCATTTATAATAAATTCCTGGAAACCAAAGATAAATAAAAGAATAATAGAACCAATTCTGCAGGACACAGAATTAAAAACTAATTTTAACACTGCACCAGAAGCAATGATGGCCAGAAGACACTAAACTAAGGGGCTAATGGAACAAGGGAAAGGCAAGAGCAGTCATCTCTAACAGAAAGCACCCTCCAAAACTGATACAGGAAAGAAAAGATGGTTGCACTGTTTGTCAACATTCTCTATTCAAGAGCTCTAATACAGATAGGCCCTCAAATATCCTGCATGTAACAGTTTTCTTTATATAATTTCAAAAGTTTTTACAAATGCTTAAGTTGTTAAATCATTCTGGACAATAGTTACAGAATCTTAAAGGCACAGAGATATGTAGCTTTCTCCAAATCATACACACATTTCTTGCTATAGTTGTCTAAAAGTAGGGAAAACCTCAATAAATGATTTTGAAAACAGCCAAAGAGCTAGGGGAAAAGCCTAAATCTAAACCTCAAGGAAGAAAAAAGGTCAAATATAACAAATAAATGAGCAGACAAACACTTTTAAATATTAATTTATTTAAAAGACAAATTCAAATACTCAAGCTACTGTTATGGTTTACGATTTGTAGCATCTATCCATGAATGCAACAGAAATGACACCCATAGCATAAAAGATGAGAAGAGAAATACATGTATTCTGACCTACATCTTAAGTTTAATATGAAATAGTAAGATATTACCTCATCAGAAACTAAGTGACACATATTGAGTTATATTGAAACCTCTGTACTCCAAATAGGAAGAGATAATACAAAAATAAAGCAAAAATACTGATAGCAAAGCTACTACAGAATACTGAAAATTGTGATTAACCCACAATAAGGAAGAAACTAAGAATCAGAAAAAAGATAGCCCCCCCAAAATTGGTCAAATTTTAGGAAAATAGAAATCTGGTGGCACTAAACCCAAATATACTAATTTTTATATTAAATATATAAACTATAATAAAAACTCTAATTGAAAAATATATGTAATTGCAGTAGATAAAATGTCACTCAGTTTGATAGTGCCTATAATGGCATATGTCAAGGTTCTTAGAAATGAAAAGAACAGAAAATTATACTATCAACACCAAGCATAATATCAGGGGATGAAATTAAACCCTCACAAGTAGAAATGATACCAGAAATAAAGAGGGTCTCCTCCTAAACAATAGAAATTAGTTAAATAATAGCAACCCTGAGTAAATAAATAATAAGTCCAATAAGAAGGTTTTAAAATATATAGTCCATATAGTGAGAAAGCTTACAGTAGAAATACAAGGATCTCATTTACAGTGTGATGTCCCAATGTTTGTCTCTCTGTAATAGACAGAACATGAAGAGCTTTAAAACTCAAACTATCAAAGACTTGAAGGATCCCATCAACTAACTTGACTTAATAGATTGGGAGAATACTCCAACCAAAGATAGCTAGAAAATGCATCTGCTGTGGTACACATGGAACATTTCCAAGCACAGACAATGTGCTAGGTTATAAAACAACTCTCAAAATACATCAAATGATCAGGATAGTAATGGATATGATTTTGTTTTGCTTGGCACAGTGGAAAGATCAAAAATAAATAGCAAATACTTGGATAGAAATACCTTAAATGGTATAAGTAAGTCAGTTCTGAAAAATAATTACAAGAGAAATCATATAATATTTAGATAGTATTTTTAACAGAATTAAGACAGCCCAAGTAAATTAGCTTCATGTAGTGAAACTGGACATTTATACTGGGTGAAGCCACTGGTTTTCTGAGGGTGGATTTGAAGGTCTCTGTGAGCAGAGCATAGGGCTTGGAAAGAGAAGACTACAAAATGAGGTTAGGGGAATGATGATCAAGGCCATGTCACTAGTGGGTTCCCCTTAAGGAATATCTCTATTGCTTAATTAATACCTAATTTAGCAGTTAGTATCAAGAACCCAAGAGAGGTCCTGGGAATATCCTGGGTACATAAGCAAATTAAAGTCTTGATTGCTAATGTAACCCAGCCTATTTTATCCTTTATATGCTGACTCCGATGTTAAATTTTCCCATTCAATTTACTCCAGTTTCTCTTCAGCCCCTTAAACAATGCATTCTTATTTCCTTTTCCATATCAAAGTGTTTTCATTCTCTTCCAACTCCAGGTGCAAGTCTTAGGGTTTTGTTAACCACTTTTTCCACTGGAATTATGATCCCATCGTTGCTCCAAATATTAGAATTATTTTTTTTCTGACAAGCATCAAGGGTGCCTGTGGGTAAGGATATAGACCTGCATCTCCAATTTGAAGATAGAGGAAGCAATAATGTAATTCCAATGTTGATATCTACGATGAAAAAATGCATTGATTTCACAAACATACCATATAATATATCAGAAAGTTAACAAAGAAAGCACTAATCAAAGCCAGATGCTATGAATTAAATTTTCTGTCTCCTTTATCCTGTTAAATAACTCACTAAGTACAAACACTTTCTTATCTTAAAATAAAATAATACATTTATTATTGTTTATTGTTAGAAAGATTTATACTGTAAGTCTCAGGTTTGTGCTTAACAACAACAAAAGAAACAGCATTTTAAGTTGTTTAATTCACTGTTATGTCAGCAGCCCATTATTCAAGTGGGGGAGCCATGTCAGTGGTGTGGGGGAGATGAGGTCCTCAAACGCAGAACTTTGAGTTTGAAAATTAGTGACTAATGGAGCGTATCCAGTAGGTATTTTTCATACAACTTAGCATCATCATGACATAATGATTCTGCTGTGATGTGAGATTAACCTGGACACACAATTTTTCATTCAAAAGTACCAAGATTCTACAACAATGAGCAGTGCCATGATAACAAGAGTAAAAGATTGAGATGGAAATTCTAGAAAATGGAAGGTTTGAAAAGCAGCCAGTGAAACAGCCTTGGTACACACATTACCAAGTTTATCACGGGATGGCTAATAAAGGAGAAATTAGAGCAATGAAGAAAACAACTCAGTAAACATTAATGTGAATAGAGTGTTATAGAGTTAAAATAAAAATCTCTCTTCTCTCTCTCTCCCTCTCTGTCTTTCCCTCTTCTCCCCCTCTTCTTCTCTCTCTTGCTCTATCTCTTGCTCTGTCTCTTCCTCTCCCTCTCTCCTTCCTCAAAGTGTGATTATAAGCTGCATACCCTCTCAATCCACAGAATGGAAGGAGTTTTGCTATTGAGTTTTTAATCTTTTTCAAGAATTGTGCACATGCTTTCATTGGAGAAAAGCACCTGTAATGGCAGCATCTTAACTTGGAATATCCATGTAGAGACTATCTTCCCAAGCCATTCTTAGAATCTCCCTGAAATAAGTTAAAGTCCACACAAACGAAAACAATAAATCTACCTTACATTTGCATAGCAGGTTTCAGATGCATGAAGCCCTGGTCTGCGAATAGTAGAAGAAACTCCCTAGCTCACAACGAGGTGTCAAGGTGAAAAGTGGGTGGAGGTGCCCATGACTAACACTCCACTGACTGATGCTTTCTTGAGTTGATCTCGCTGATTTCCATACCTCTTCATTTTAAAGGCTGCCCTTTTGTCGCTTCGATTGTGGTTGCAGATTTGAGTCTCTCTACTCTTAAGTCAACCCGTAGAGGAAGAAAAAGAAATGTCATGGCCTCACAGTTGAGATCTCAGGTTGGAACAGTTACGTCTCAAGGACATATTAAAGGGTATCGTACAGACCTCTTTGCTCACTAATGAAATAGGGACCTGCTTCCTGATGCTGCCTGCTTCAGACATCAACCATTTTACAATGTTCACTTTATTCCACATCACGTGTTTGAAGATAAGTTTTTCTCAGACAAAGCTAAATCATGGGAACCCTCAGTGTGCTCCTCAGTACCCAAATGAATGGTAGTGCTTCAGCACAACTGCTGTAAATGCAAACATAAATTCATCTATTGGAATGCCATCCATAGCTTCAAAGCAGATTATCTTCTTTAAAGACAGTGGTTTTAAAATTTAGACATTTAATTTAATTATCTTTTCCCAGAAGCATATAGGAAATCAGAAACCTAGTGTGAATAACATTATCCTCCCAGAAATGAAAACTTGCAATAGCGGGGTTTTTTGCCACAAACTCAATAATTTCAGTTTAATCACTAACTGTGTTTTTGTTTTACAGAACCCGTATGATTTGGAAAAAAAGAATAAAATTGCTTTTAAAGTACAAAAATAATTATGAACCACTTGAAACGTAATGTCTGTGTTTTATTTCTCATCAGAATTCATTAGTGTGTAACATCAATAATTTAGCCCATCATTTGCCAACACTGACGTGGCTCAGTAGTTCAATCATGTAACCCTGTAAACTCACTTTCCATTAAAATGAATGTTGCTGACGAAGGACAACTAAAGAGATACTTCATTTATTAACTAAAGAGCTACTTCATTTATCAACATTTTTAAATTAGGAGTTTGGGGCCACAGTAGCTTAGCTGGATGATTGATTTGACGAATCTTTATATTAGACTTAAAGTCTTGTTCCAAATCAGACTATACTATGCACAAAGATAATCGCATTTCATTTGTATAACACACCATTCAGGGCTCCCTCTTTAAAGGCAGTTGAAGCTACCTGAAAAGTCAGACCACGCACCCCAACAACAACATGAATGCTTACTGCAGAATTAGTCAGTGTGCACCGCTCTTCATTATCTTGAGTCAATCCCTTTGACAAATGTCTTACAAAATCTACACTATGACATTCAACACGTTAATATTCTAATGTAAAAGTGAAGTTGAAGCATTAAGGAAATGGGCTAAATTAGTTCATGATGGGTATAAGAATCCCAGATTTTTCAAACTGTACATTTATGCATCCCTCCCTTGATATCCATGGAAGACTGGTTCTAAGTCAACCCATCCACAGCCTACCAACACTCAGAGATGCTTAAGTCCCTTGTATATAAAGGTACAGTATTTTCACATAGACTATCACACACTCCTGTAATGCTTTAAGTCATATCCATATCCAGGTTTCTTGTAGTATCATGTAAAATATGAGTGCTATATGCATAGCCATTATACTGCATTATTTAGATAATAATAATCACCAAAAAAACCTTTACATAGGCAGTAGAGATGCATTTTTCTCAAATACTTTTGATTTACAGTTAGTTAAATGTTAAGTTGCAAAACACACAGAGGAGAGGTAAACTGCACATTCAAATGGGTCATTATTTCCTCTTAACATACACCTATTTAAGTTCAAATGTCTGCGATGTCACATCGTGGTTTTGAAACAGAAAGTTTCAGTTTAAAGAGTTGGTCACATGTATTCCTGCTGTGTTGATATCACATCAGTTGTGGTTCAGAAAGAAGGAAGGAAGGATAAATGGAAAGATGGAAGGAAGGAAGGAAGGAAGGAAGGAAGGAAGGAAGGAGGAAGGAAGGAAAGAAAGAAAGAAAGGAGAAAAGAAAGGAAGAAAGGAAGAAAGGAAGAAAGGAAGAAAGGAAGAAAGAAAGAAAGAAAGAAAGAAAGAAAGAAAGAAAGAAAGAAAGGAAGAAAGAAAGAAAGAAAGGAGAGAATGAAAAGAAAGCATTCACAGCACTGAGAACACAGCATAGGATCATAATTCCTTCCACAAGTCATAGTTTCAACTCGTGGGCATTTAAGTTCAGAACAAAAAAAAGGAAGACTATGGCATGATCGGTCCAGGCCTTGTTTATTTGGGATAAATTAAATGTGTGTTTCTTATTGAAAACTAGGGGCATCTTAGCATTTAGCCTTGAGAGTTGCCAGCTGGCATCTTGCCATGTTTGGGGATCAAAGCCTTCTCAGCCAACGGATTCATCCAAAAGTCAAAATCCGGCTCTAATGTTGAATTATAAAATGCTATCTTTGCAGTATCAAAACTGCCAATTTTTCCTATCACTTCTCTCCCTTTTGAATTTTCTTTCCTTCTTTCAAACCTGTTCTCATCCTGGAAGATTCTAATACTTGAGGGTGCTACAGCAAATATTTTTTATGCCTCTGTTATCTTTCCATTTCGTTAAGAAAGTTCACTTGGGAAAGAAAAAAATCTTTTTTTTTTTTTGAAAGGAAATCACTCACTGCATGTGCCTTGTCAGTGTAGCCACAGGCTCTTTCATGAGGAGTGGAAGGAGGCTGCATATAGCTCCACACAGAGCATCAAGGGAGGGTGAGAAATTTGAGCATCACCGAAGGGTTCCATATATGTAGCACTTTATCATTGTAATTTCTATTTATTTTAATTTGGCTGTCATCAGCATCCTAGGAAGGAAGAGTCTGTCAGAAAATTTTGATAAATACATTAACTTCCAGGGTTTGGACACATGTGTCAGAAATTACGAGCATTTGCTGCCTTTGCAGAAGACTCCTATAGGTGTAGTTCCCAGCACCTACATTGAGTCTCAATCCATCTGTAATTACAGTTCCAGTGGATCTGATGCCCTCCTCTGGTATCTGTGGACACCAGGTATTCATGTGGGATGCATAACACACACAGACAACAACACACACACACACACACACACACACACACACGGCATGGGACAAATCCCATATTTTCTGAATCTTGCTCTAGTCCATTTCCAAATAAACCTGTTATTACAGGTACCTGTGCTTTATTTTTAGATATAGGGGGAAGATGGAGATGCAGGGTAGAGTTTTATTTTGTGGACTTACTATGGAATAAAAGGAAAACAGCAAAAATGTTTGGTGAATCTAGCAATGTAGCCATTTCAGGAGTTATGGTCTTTTTGAAGGCTCTCTGTGCTTATCTCCATAGTTTTTGTACCAGTGCACACACATAACAGCAATGCACACACATAGCATCAGTAGCACTAGTGCAGAAGGGTCACTCCTTTTCCACATCCTCACTGGTGTTTGTTGCCATTTGCTTTCTTTATAAAAACATTTTTAGCATTTGAATATCTTTCATTTATTATTTTGGTATATAATATATTTTGAATATATTTCCCCTACCCCATTCTTCTCAGATCCTCTTAGCCTCCTTACCTGTCATTTGCTTTCTTGATAATAACTCTTCTATCTGGGTAAAATCTCAACAGGTTTTTAATTTACATTTCCTTGAAGATCCAGCTCTATCACTTGTGGGTATCTGAAGGGCTCTAAAGTAGTGTATCCCAGAGATGTTTGCACACCAAGCTGTTATACTATTCACACTAGCTAGGATCTGAAACCGGCCTAGATGGCAACAAATCAATGAGTAAAGAAAACGTGGCAAAGAATTATATGATCTGAAGAGAAAACAGAGTATATCCATGACGGACTTTTACTCGGCTGTAAATAAAAGTTAAATTATGGCATCCGTAAGAAAATGGATTATAAGAACAAATTATAATCAATGCCAGAGGACCCAGCCCACTGTGAACGGTGCCATCCCTGGGCAGGGGTTACTGAGTTGTAGGAGAAAGCGATCTGGGTGATCCATGGGGAGCAAGCCCACAATAAGTATTCTTCCACAGTCTCTGCTTCAGTTCCTGCCTCCAAGTTCCTGCCTTGAGTTCCTGTCTTCATTGGGTGATGAACTATAAACTCTAAGCCAAAATAACCCCTTTCTTTCCCAAATCCTTTTGGCCACAGAGCTTATCATTGTGATAATAACCCATACTCTATTATTTAGATTAGTGATATTTAATTTTGTTATTAGCAGGATAAAAGAAGCAAACTGGTTTTGTTTTTGTTTTCTGCAGTGACCTTGTTGTTTTGTTTTCATCTTGACTCACTGTGGCGAGAAATGCCCCACACTTGTGGAATCTATTACAATAAGTGACTGTTTAACTGCACTGAATCTTTTAATGTATGAGCCAGGCTTAAACCATATCAGCATAAACACTTTATGCTACATGCCATAGTTGAGTATGAAACTCAAAAACTAGTTCAGACTTCCAAATAATCCACCAAAATGCATTTTGAATTTCCAGTGTCAACGATAAACATCTGCCACCTAAGAAATCCTTGGGCAAGCCACTTGACTTGAAAATTCTTTTACACGTCTGACACTACTAAACAACACCACATGAAAATTTCTCCACCATTTTCATTTAAAAATAGTTGTAAGTGGTGAAAAAAATAAAATTAATTATATGCATCTGTAAAACTGCAAAGAAATAAAAGAAAAACCAAATTTAAATAAAAATAGTTGACATTTTAAAAAATACTGTAATAATATACTATTTCTCAAACATCAAAGTGGTAAAATACATATGTAAAATAAATGCTAAATAAAGTCAAATAAAAATCATTTAAATAGATATCATGAATAGGAATAATGGCCAGAATGTTAACAAAGGAAATACGGCAATTAAGTAGTTTACTAGAAAAGAGAGTAAGAGACACCTATTACTGAGCCTTGAGATAATTCAAGTGTGCAAATAAATGTTGACCAAAGATACAGTAGAACACTAAGAAACTGTGAATAGATGCCAGAGAACAAGTTCAAATGGAACAAATTATAAGGGTTATGAAATAAATTTACCAGTGACAGAGGGATTATTTCGAAATATCCTGAAAATACTGAGACACATCAAAGATTTGAAAAGAGGAAGAGAAAGTTAAAACTAAAATCTTGTGAATTTTAAAGCTCAGGTAGTATAGATATAAATCTTGTTCAGTTTCTGATGTTAGAGGAAAAAACATTGTCTATGATTTTTAAAAAAGAAGGAATGTCAATATGGTGCAATAAATTCAGTGCCACAGAAAGGAGAAAAGTGCAGAGAGTGTCTGGAACAAGATAAACTACTGAGTCCTAGAGCATGCATTAATCAGAATTATGTTAACTAACCACTACCAGGTATGCAATTGTCTGTAGGTTCAGGTAAGAAACCCAGAGACAAATCCTGAAATAATTGGTAGCATTAAAGAAAGAATGAGGAAGGAAAAAAAAGGAGGGGAGGAGAAAGGGAAATGGGGAGGGAAAGATAACAGCACCAAGTAGAAATATCTGAGACCCATACAAAGAAGAGTGCTGTGCTTAGCCTGCAGAATTTTCTGGATGAGCATTTAAAACAGCAAAATGCAGTGTCTTTGTGATGCTTTGTATAAGAATGGTCTCCACAGGCTCATATATTTGAATGTTTAGGAAGAGTGGAACTATTTTGAGAAGGATTAAGAGGTGTAACCTTGTTGGAGGAAGCATGTCACTGTAGGTACGCTTTCAGGTTTTAAAAGCCCCTCTGCGTGTGTCCCTGTCTCTGTTTCTGTTTCTGTCTCTCTGTCTCTGTCTCTGTCTCTCTCTTTCTCTGCTTGCGGATTAGGATGTAACACACAGCTGCTGTCCTAGTGCCATATATGCTGCTACGCTCCCCGCCATGATGATAATGAGAACTGTGAGTTATCCTCCATTTAATATGTTAGTAATAGTTGCTTTGGTCATAGTATCTCTTCACAGCAACAGTTCTTTTACACTTATTTTAGGTATATTAGTTGGCTGTGTTAAGAAATTGAGGAACCATTATACTCTAGCAACAACTGAAAACATGGTGCTCTTGGTCCCCGACCACAGCAAAGCATTCTCTTTCCTATCACACTTTTAACACACTCAGCTTAACTTTGTCGGGATTACCCCACAAAAACTTCCCTTCAAACTTAAGTCTTTTTGAAGTAAGATGATAAGAATCCACTATATATAGAGAGATGCACTTGCTAATTAATGATTAATAAGATATGTAAATCAACTACTTCTATAATGCTGACCATGGAACTTTATGCTGATCTTTGATGAACAAGACAGTATTGAACTTTGCTATTACATTCTAAAGAGTTGACCGTGTTGAATGAATTTTTGAGTTCTCTTATTTTCATAAACAACTCAAATACCACTAATCCCAAGCTGTGTCTATAGGCTTCAGCTCCCTTTGTATATATTCCCCAGAAATTCACAGATACATACCTATGCCATTAAGCAATTTTTGTACTTACTGACATCAACTCTGAATGGCTGCAAATAATGTTTTGTATTTCATGAAAAAAATGTTGTTTCTGTTGTGTTTTGTTTTGTTTTGTTTTTTCTAACACATGAAACCCATGACTACTCTACATTAAGGATTCCTTCTGTTTTCTTCATGTATCTTCTCTAATGACATCTGATTTCTAGCAAGTTATGAACCAGACTAAAAAAAAAAATCAAACTATTTTAGTAGAATTAACCAGAGAAGACATTAAACAGTTAAAACTATATTCCATTTTCATGGGAGGTAGAAAAAAAAACACCCTAGTTGAATCTAGAGATAAGAATGGTAATGACTAAGTTAAACAATATATAAAATGAGATTGATGGCAGATTTAATGTTGCATTAAAAATATAGTAAATTTGAAGACATAGCAAATAAAGAATTCCAAGATGAATGATAGGGAGAAGGGTACTTTAAAAGAAAGGACTGGTTACTACAGTCATGATGCCAATCTAACTGATACATGAGTTTTGAATTCCTCAAAGAAGGAGAAAACAAGATTTTTGTTTTAAGTCATGGCTGTGTTTCCTAACTATGAACTATAATATTTTTTAAAAAAAGAAAGTTAAGAATCTAAAGGAAAGTCTAAATTAAAAACCTAAGACACTTTTTTCCAGAAAGATCAACAAGCTTATTTTTAAAATTTATAAAACAATACAAAGGACAAAATAAAGATATTGAAAATAATATACTTGAAGTATTTCAGATATATTATTTCAAGATTCATTATTAAGTTGTAATAATTTTTAATGTGAAATTTGATCAGGATATGCCAATAGATCAATGGAGGTATAAGAATAGAGCTATATATTTATTGAAAAGAGATCTTTACCAAGTTAAGAGAAAAATAGGTTGGTGTTGCTGGGGAGATTTCTCAGTAAGCAAAATACAAGTATTAGTACCTGAGTCCAGATCCTCAGAACCCATGTGTAAAAAGCCAGGTGTGACAGCATACCTCTGAAACACTAGGAGAACAGAAACAGAAAAGGCTGGATCCCTGGAGTTGGCCTGCCAGTTTAACTCACAATGAAATTCAGGCTCGGTGACGAACTCAACTTGATGAAAAACTGTTGTGTGATTGAGGGAGACATACCCAATGTTGAAATTCAACCTCCACACACATGTACACACATGCATGTATATGTACTTAAGAACACACTCGCATGAATAAATATGCTACACACACACACACACACACACACACACACACGATCTCAGAAAAAAAATGTGGTACCTATAACTTGTGAATTACATAGTGAGATTCAGTCTCACTATTTGTGATAAAGCAGTGACAAAACAGCAAACAATAAACATTTTCAAACATATTCGGCTATAACAAGTCTCTTTCATTTGTGTCGATTAATTGTTTGGTATAATCTAAACAAATTCAGAGTTATGAGGAGTAGAAGAATTATATTTTTATGCTGTTTTGTCCCACATTGAGAGCAACTTATAATTTACAATAGAGGGGAAACAAATTCTAAAAATTATGGCACTAGTCTGTGTTATAGTATGTTTTTCTGCCGGCCTAGTCCCATCACCGCGCCAGCCCCAAATAACACAGAGATGCTCTATTAGATATAAAGCTGTTGGCCAGTTACTTGTTTCTTATCGGAAATATTAACCCATTTCTATTAATCTAAGTATTTCCATGTGGTCTCATCTTACCGGAGAGAGGCCCTGGTATACTTCTCTCTCAGTCCACCACCTTGAATCCCCCCTGCTCCTTTCTCTCTCCTCCTAGTCTCCTATTCCCGCCTATATTTCTTTCCTGTTGGCCAACAGTGCTTTATTCATTGATCAATAAGAGAAACATATTTACAGAATTACATCTCCCATCATCTTCTATTTTCTGTTTAAAATAAAAAGAAGTGTTTTAACCTTAGCATAGCAAAATACATAACAAAACAGTTAATCAAATAAGAGCCATAGTTAACAATGTTCAGTCCATTAATATCTACAAGATTTAAAGAAAATATTCCATCATCTATCCTATCTTTGTGAGTCTAAGGTACTATATGTAACTTATCTTTAATCCTAACTTAGGAAAACTATAACCATAACTATCTGTCTTCAACTCCATCAAAGACCACAAAAGGATAATATATAAATTCTAGAAATGACAGAGACAACTCACTACCTGGTCAGTCACCCAAAGTTCTGTAAAGTTCCATCTTCAGCCTATAGTCCACAGTGTTTCTGGCAGACTCCTTAGCAAAGCAGGAAACTAAACTGTCCACCTGTATTGGCAGTTTGTCAGTCACTTTTCTCTGTGTCCTGCAGAATGTCTGGCAGACTCTTTCATGAAGCAGGAATCCTGTAGCAATGTCCATCTTGTATTAGCAGTCACTTTCCTATGGGTCCTGCATGTCCAGTTTATACAGCATAAAGTCAAACAGTCTAAACAAGAGCAGTATGAGCAGTATCTTGCCCCATCTCTAGGGTCTGTGTAGCTCATACTCCATCTCTAGTCTCCATGAAGCCCATACTTCATCCCTAGGGTCCATGCAGCTGTAGCCACCTTTAATTCAGCCTCCGTAGCTCTATTTCCTTGCTCATTGATGTCAGTAGTCATTTTCCTTTAAACTCACCTTTGAAAACCCTCAGTTATGCTGACTCACTTTACCATTCAACTTTATGTCCTTGAACCTCCAGGAATGTTTATTTATTCATTGTTCCCTAAGGAGCTTCTTATTGTTCATTGTCTCTGTCTCTATCTATAGGTCAGAATCCCTTGTAAGATAATCTTGGGCTATTATCTAGTCATGTGTTATTCTCCTCAAAATCATCATTCTTTGTCCATATCAGTGTCTATATTTTATGTTGCTAAACTACTTATTTGCATGTTGCTAGAAATCAAACCATATATTGATTTTAGGGAAAAAGATTTTCCTGAGAAACCCAGGTTACTTTTCACCAAAATATTTTCCACTGAAACAAAATATCTTAGACACAGAACCTAATATTTCTGCATAAGGACTTAATGTTAAACACAGAATTCAAGGAATTTGGTTGGTTATTTGGTTGGCTGGTTGGCTGGTTGGTTGATTAATTGGTTGGTTGCTTGGTTGCTTGATTGGTTGGTTAGTGAGTAGTGGCTGGTTGGTAAGCAGGTCAGTCAGTAAGTTATTTTCCTGGTTGGTTAAT
The DNA here is from genome assembly GCA_030556225.1 of Cricetiscus sungorus. NCBI lineage: Eukaryota > Metazoa > Chordata > Mammalia > Rodentia > Cricetidae > Cricetiscus > Cricetiscus sungorus. The sequence goes on from JANBXA010000651.1 coordinate 137,823,770, forward strand.
TTTTTTTGTTTTTGCTTTGTTCTTTTGCAACATATCATATCAATGTAGCCCAGGCTAGCCAGGAAAATAAAGTACTCCTATCCCAACCTCTTGAATTCAATGAGTATGGGTATCTACCACCATTCCCAGCTAAGATTTCATTTTACATTTGTTTCTTTCCTTCACATCAAATAGTCTTTCCTGATTGTATGTAGTGGGGATGTAATGGGTGCTGCTCCATAAGAGATCAAGTAGATAATAAATTTTAGAAATGCAGAATTTTAAAACCATATGATTTCTTTTTAAATTTTCACATTATTTGAAATGAATTAATATACTAATGTAGAATATTCCTCTTGAAAAATGGAACACATTACCCAGTATTTTAAAATGTTTTAGCACAAAACGTTAGATTTTCAAATGAACACAAAGCATTCCTCTTGCTTCTGAGAAGCAAAAAAAAAAAAAGTCCAATTAAACTGAAATTATATTAGCAATAAATATGAGGGGGGATTAGCATTTGATTTATTTATAGGAATAATTTGGAGGAAAGTTGTTCCTTGTGTTCAGTTCTAGGTAAAAGGCCTTTATTTCCTGAGAGAATAAAGACAATTATTTCTTCAAATTACATCCCACCTGCAAACACACAGAGATATCTAGCAAGATCACTAGCACCATCATTCACTTCAGAGAGTGATTGACATGGATATGTCATTTCTAATGGGCTAAAATAGAGCATTCAAAGTACTTTTTGCCTTGGGTTATATTTGTTTTGGGTAAGGAGCCTTCTGTTTATATATATATGAAATTAAGGCATCACTTCCCCGTAATCATCTGTCATGGTGCAAAGGATGGGATGGGTTTTCTTAAGTAATGATACAGGGCATTTCGGGAAATACAGCCTTATTATACAGGTTCCCCATCATCCTGCGGATTGCCCAAACTCATCAAAAAAGGCCCACAAGTGCTTTACTCTTTCAATCTTAACTAACTTTATTTTGAAATCTTATAGTATTTGAAAAGTGCTTAAAAATATATCAAAATTATGTTTCTTATGAATACTCCAAGGCCAAAAATCTAATAGCAATGCATTAAAAAAAAAAAAGACAAAGTACCAATTTTCTTTCTTCGGAACCACTCAACTATGCAATCTCCACTTCTTTCATCCCTTCAGAAAGTTTGATCAGCATGCACTAGCAGGGACCTCCCCCTTACCTTTGCAATGGTGCCCTGAGAAGCAATAACTGCTGCCTTGTCTCCTAAACAAACTTCCACTGAAATGTATTGGGAGATAATTTGATTAAAATAAAAGAAAAAATCTCTGACACTGAAATATTGCTTTTATAAGCTATGAGAGCAACTCACCATTTGCTTTTTTAAAATCAACTGGAATATATGCATTTATACAGAAAACACAGGTGACTTATCATTTCTCCATGTCACAGCAGTGAGCATGACCAGATCCTTGCATCTTTTTTTTTCAAATGCACCCCTGTGCTGTGACTTAAAGAGGGAGAAACTTTCCATGAAAAATGTGTACTACTTCTCTGGTTTTGGCCTTGTGTGTGCTTCTCCTCTGCCTTAATTACAATATAAATCAACTGCAGAAAAAGATTTACAGTGATCACATCTCACTTAGAGAGCTGAGGAGATTGATCTGGAAGTGGGATGTCTGTCAAACTGCATCTGCTCCCCATCATAGTGGTTCCAGAGTGAGGCCCAGGGCACGTCTGCTGATTGTCACAAACAAGCCACTGTGAGAGCAACAAGTTGTGGATCACAGACTAGGCACGGCCATTCACTCTCCCAAAACTCCGGGACAAAAGGTGTTCGGAACAACTGGAAATGTCAAAGCAAGCTGTGCACTGTGTTAGGAGACTAGGAGCTAATTAAACTCATCTCTGAATCATCTAGCTCATCAGATAGATGGAAAATTGGAGCAGAAATCTGTTTTGAATGGATTAACTCTTATGTCTACCATCAATAATTTATTAAGATGCTCTATTAAGGTCACTGTACCAAATTCTCAAAGAAAGTTTAATTGGTTTTACATTATGAAATTAGACAATTTTTAAGGTAAGTTCATTCATCAGTGCGATCACACACTCAGACAATGTATCCAGAAACAACATCAATGTAGAGTCCAGAAACGTCTGTACAGAATCCAGAAACATCAGCGTAGTTTGAAGCAAACAGTAACATGATGTGTCCTGACCTTCTTCCCTACATCAAAAGCTTTGGGTCATGCTGAGTTTTTTTCTGGACACCAGTACTATTCCCATCCAGGACAACCAGTGCCAGTCTGATCATAAACAGAAAAGAGTGAAGTAATGCACCTCAGACTTCTTTAAGAAAGTTTTTGGGGGTTGCTTATTTGTTTGACTGCTGTTGAAAAGTGATCTCTGTGAAGCTGGAGTCTCTTTCTAGCCTGGTCCCGCAGTCAATTAGACCCAAATAAATACACAAAGACTTATATTAATTTAAAAATTGTGGCCCGATGGCTAGGGTTTTACTGGATAGCTATCTCTTAATTATTAACCCATAACCACTAAGCTATGCATTTCTACATGGTCTTATCTCACCAGAGAACGCCTGGCGCATCCTATCTTCCCTGTCTCTACATGGCACCTCTCTCCCAGCTTCCCTCTCTCTCTCCTTACTTCTTCCTCTCCTGGCCCCACCTACACTTCCTGCCTGACTACCAGACAATCAGTATACACAGAACACCCCACATCATCTTGCTTTCTCCTTAATTCTGTGTAATTAACCACCGAGTTATTAAAATTGGTCAGAAGTGGTGTTATGATCAAGCACTGAAAAGACTGAAGCAGAGGGATCTTATGTTACAGCCCAGCACCCTGAGCTATATATGAATTCCTTGAAACAAGTGAGAGTGAGAGAAGGAGAGATGGAGAAGAGGAAGAAGAGGCAGCAGAGGAGGGAAACAAGGAGAGAGGGGCACAGCCCTTTCACAAAACAATGCTTATGAGAAGAGCTTGTCAAGCAATTGCTTTCAGTCCAAATGGAGAGAACTGTAAGATGCACAGCCCAATGAGTACATTACAACCTAACCTGGACCCATACAGCTCATGAAACAATACAGAACAGGAAGTGACAAGATGGCAAAAGCCAGAGGACCAGGATGTCTGTAGATGACAGAGAAGGTGCACCCACAATGTGCTCACCTAAACAAGGCCTGAGTAATGACCATTTCCAACAGCAATGAGAATGAGGGAAACCTCACAAGGCCCTATTCTTAGATAAAAGCTATCAGCAGTCAATGTCTGATGAAGGAAACAAAGTCAGTTTACCTGTGATAGGCTATCCAATCCCAAGTGGTCAGCCTTAAATTTTTGTGCATATGAGCAACATTAAATAGACCCAATAGGTTTTATGTACACACATATGTAAAATAATTACAAAAGAAGTCATGAATCTGAGAACATTGGAGAGGAAGGAGTGGAGGGAGGAAGGAGTAGAAATAATGTAAAAACACCATAGTCATTATGAAATTTTCAAATATATAAAAATTAAAAATACATTGCTTGCCTGCTTAATTGTCCCACATTTATTGTTTTCCCATACTGGAATGATTCTGTGAACAGGCATACTCAGCTCATAGAAGAACTCAGAAATGGACATAATCATGCTTTAAAAATAAAGTATAATCTCAAATCTAGAAATCAGCTAGTAATTGCAATTATCATTGCTGTGTTTTAACTGATGACCACCGAACTCTATTCTGGCAAACG
>JANBXA010000651.1:137832500-137865000 GCA_030556225.1 Cricetiscus sungorus
TTTCCAGAGCAATGACTTCTACCATGAAGCTCTGAGTTTTCCCAACTCAGAGTGTGTACTTTTTTTAACAGAGGCATCATGAAGTGGATGTGCAAACTGGCAAGCTTTTTCCAAGTGCTACCTACAATAAATTTATTATTAATTTCTACATTTGAGTCATTTTTTTCTGAACCTTGTGGATCAATGGTCTCATCAACTTTTGTGTCTGGTGGTCCTCTTGGTACTGGGCATAAGGATCCTACATATTTCGACTTATTGGTACTGAGAATAGAGAGTCCTCCATATTTGTTTGTGTAGGATTTTTTCCCACCAACAGAGAATAAATGAAGTAAATCAGTATCAGTAGTCTTAACATCCACACAAGCCCCTCATGGACTGTCACTCCTTAACCATCAAACATTCTTTTGTCTCAGGTAGGAGCCACACTGCAGATGTAGCTTATACTTTACCTTGCACCTCCTCAAGACTAAATGCAATTTGTTTTTCTTCAGGTCAGTAGGGCTCATTATAAACACAGGACCCCAGAAGCTCTCAGATGCCATTTTTTTTTTTTTTTTTTTTTGGATCTTGTGACTAGTGTTTATCTAGTATTGCCAACATGAATAAAGCCATTGTGCCAGTCCTCCATAGAAACTATCTTCCACTACTTTTTTCTTGACTCATTTTTATGTCATGTTTTGTAAGGGCTTGGTCTTGCCAACTGCTGTGGTGCTCAAAGAGACATAAAGATTTAAAGCTGGACACAACAATAACAGAAACAACAATAGCTGGAAACTCATGGAAACTGAGCAACTCACAACTCAATGAAAAATGGGTAGAGACCAAAATTAAGAAAGTAATTTAAAACTTTTTAGAATTAAATAAAAATGAAAACATAATATACCTAAACCTAGGCTTCATTTTTAAAATGATTGAAGATCTAAAAGGCTATAAGCATCTTTGTCTTCTGAAAAAAAAATTAGACAAAAATCTCTCTCCATTAACGATCTTCAAAATTCTAACAGTGACTGAATTCAATAAGAAGGTTCTTGATAAAAAAAAATTAAAAATAAAAAACCAAGTTATCTATTTTATCAAAGTTGTACTCAGTCCTTGGGTGATTTCTCTTCACAAACATTTAAAATTTTATAACCCTGTAAGCTAAAATGAAAATCTATGTATCTAAAGTTGTTCTGAGGGAAAATACATACTAGATGACTTTGTCATTAAAAAGACATAAACTCAGAAGAATCTTCATAGGATAGCATCTGAAAGCTTTCTTTAATGAAGAAAAAAAATAAGACCGATATATTGGTTATAGTATGGTTTCCAATCAGACACTAAGGGAAGTAGATATGAGAGCTTTGCACCCTAGACTTAAAGAAGCTAAGAAAGAATGTCTGACTGAGCCTGCAGGTGTGGATGATGTGTGAGTCATCTGTCTGTGAACTTCCTGGATGGGCATTTTCTGGATACTGATAAACATGGATATTACAGTGTGGGTTGCTTTCTCAGAGCAGATCAGATGGAGTACTTTGTCTATAAATTAAGGATTCAATTAAAATGAATGTGTGCAACGTGTCCCCTCCAATTAAAGTATTTAATAAACTTGTTCTTAAGTATCAGCTAAGACATTATAACTGAAGACAGTTTTGTCCCTCACACAATCTCTGGATCCCGTTTACTATGGTAACCTTCCTGACCCACCTCCGCCCCTGTAGAGGGTTCTGTTAACTAAATATGTAATAGAATCATCTGTGTAATGCATCACACATGTGAAAAAAGCCTCAGCTTTCGACGCCAGCTTTCTAACCACCCTGAGAGGTACAAGGGAGGATCGTACTTGTATAAGAACTGAAGCTGAGTTGGGAGTAGGAAGAAAAAGTGAATGCCAGCGCAGGCTAGAGAAGAAAATTGTCTTGTCAGTCAGAGTCGCTACCAATAAAATGATGGGGGGAGCAAGCATTATATGTAGCTGGCAAAAGGTTTAATTCTCAGGAGCAGTTAACTTCTCTGCTAGAAACAGGAAAATCTAATCACAAATGCTTGCTGAAGTAGGTGATGCAATCATTACTATCTAGGGACTCAGGAAGTTGCTCAGTTAAAAAAGGGCTTGCCACACAAGCCTGAGGACCTGATTTTAACCCCTGATGCCAATGTAACTGTGGAGACAAGGCTCCATGGAGTTTGGTGATCAGCCATTCTAACAAGATGAATGACTCCAGGCTCAGTGAGAGACTCTAACTCAAAGATCAAAGTACAGAGTGATGGAGGGAGATACCCAATGTACCAATCAGATGCTAAAATTTCTCCAGTTTCATTACTCTAAGCGTAACTTCTAATGTATTTGACTATGTTTTATAATGCCTAGTTAGCCAATTCTTATTCTTCAACAAAGGTTTTATTAGCATTTAGTAGTGACACATGATGGGTTTGCTATGACATTCCATGTATATATACAGTGCACTGTGATGGTATCACCATCTCTTGTGCCCCCTCCCTTGTACTCCTGTTCATCCCCTTCATCTTCCTAACTCACCTCCCTCTACTTTAATTTTTTTTTAGTGTTTCTTGTAGGAAAATTCTTAAGCAGTGCCCACATCACTAAGGAAAATTCTCTCCAGCTCCTAGCAGCCAACCACCTCATACAGACCCTGAAGAGGCGGGGCCTCGTGGCTCATGAGCATTTTCTCCTCCATGACAGGATGTTGAAGGATCCAATCCTCTGAAGGTTTTGCGCACATAGACCCAGTGGCTGAGAGTTGAAGACGGCAGTGTCCATGCCTAGAAAACAGTGTTCCATATCACCCACCCTTCCTCCAGCGCCTATGCTCATCCACTCTGTCTTCTGCATTGTTCCCTGAGACTTGGGAGGGATGGTATAAATGTTCTATGTAGGGCTGAGCAGTAAACTGTCACATATTTACAGACCTAAGATGTGAAATAATGAGCAATATGTTCATGTGTTCATTTACCTCCTGGAGCAGTGTTCATGTCAGTCATATGCAAAATACATGTGGTTCACCCTGTAAGTAACACATGAAAGAGTAGGAAGCAGGCCAGAGAAACTGAGAAATGTTTAAACTGTTGAACAGTACTTTGATTCTGATTCTTCATCAAAATCATGAAACAGAGAAATATGGGTACATCTCAGTGTGTGAGGGATGTGGTCATGAAACAGTTTCTTTGTGATTAATCACACACACACACACACACACACACACGTGTGTGTGTGTGTGTGTGTTGGTCTATTGCAATAATTTTATTTTGTCATTTTAAATCAAACTACCCATTAAAGTACTGTCTTAGCTTCTGGATTTTATTGAATTATTTGAGACAACTCATAGGAGGAGAAAGGCATATTTTAAGAAGTCAGCTCCATGTCTGAAAAGAGTACTTCACTTTAACAAGGCATTCAGAAGTCCACTGCTGAATTCCAGAACAATTCTACTGCCTTGTATTCACACAACTGTCTATAAATGGACCAATTTAGTTCTGACAGACCAAGCATAAATTCAAGTTTGAAAGTCTCACTTGACTGAGTTTTACAGGTGTCTGTATTGTTCTGACTATGATAAGACATTCTCTGGGCCATTGTGGGCATGCGTATGCTGAACCTTGGAAGTGTCCATGATTTTCTTTTGTTCTGGTTCTATTTTTGTATCTAGAGTATCTTTCAAACCCGCCCTTCACAATGATCTTGCTGTTATTTAGCCTGCGTTATACCGTCGATCATGAACAGGGTGTTTCCTGTGTATGGTTTACACAAGACCTGTACTTCTTACACAGATAATAGAAAATGGCAATAAACTAAGTGGCTAAATGGCATTTTGGACCTCTAGAAGCTGGGAAGAAACCCAGAGAAGGGAACTCGGGGAAGCTCATGTCATCAGCTGCAGCAGATGCCCATTCTCTGATTGAAATGTCAGCTTTAAAAAGGACTGACATCACTCAAATGGACATGGCATCCTGGCCTGCCTGGTCTGCCCACAGCCCTGGTGATGGTCATGTGACAGGTCATGAGCAGACTAACTGTGTGCCTATCCCAGCTATGCCAATGCTTCTGCAGTGCCCATTGCCTTGAAGTGGCCTAAGAATGGATGTATGATATGCTCAAAGCCCAGATAATTGCAATCACAAAAGGGGTTGATGATAAAATCTACAAGCATCAGTAAAGGCTGTCTTGACCAGGAAACAGGGAAAAAGAAAAAAAACCCAGAATTTCAGTTTCAGTCCCTCTGCAGCATTAACCAGGGAACTTCCTCCAGAAGGTGCCTATCATAACATTAGAAGTCTCATAAACGATGTACCATCTGCATAAGCCAGAAGAAATGGACCATAGGGATTGTGTTGGAGAACTGAGCAGTTCTGAGTAATTAGTAGTATATAGGGTAAAGTTCGTTACTACAATTGAAGAATAAATCGATGCAGAATGGGACCGGGGTGGGAAAAATGGCAAAAGTTAGTAACCTACTATTCCAGTCACCAGCATACATGTAGCATTAACTCTTTCTGGCCACTAGGGGACACTTGGTATTTTGCAGGTTTACACAGATCTCCTTGTACTTAAACTAAAGAAAGACAATGGGATACTAAGAACTTCAGGGGCTGTGGCAACTTTTGTCTTCACAGTAAATGCCCTATCAGTTTTATTAAAGAGATGTCTAGTTGCTTTAAATGTGTTACAATTATAATTTTCTACTTCAAGATCTGTTTGAAACCCTTGGTGCACACCTTGGACAGTGCCTGGGCCAAATATTCACACTCAGTAAGACTTTAGTCCTCAGGGGCTAGGGATATGGCCCAGTGGCTAAAGTTTTGTCCCACATGCTGGAAGACTGGAACTCAGACCCCAGCTCCCACAAAAATGCCAAGCAGGTGGGGAGGCCAGCCTGTAGTCCCAGTGCTTCGGAGGCAAAGACCTTGCATTCTCTGGGGCAAGATGAATATAGCTAAATAAGGTAAACCATTAAAGCAAGAGCAATTGAAGACACCCAAGCTTAACTGTTGGTCTGCATACATAATACATATATGGACACTGGTACACATTTGTGCCCTCATATGTGAACATGCACACAAATTCATACCACATACATACATACATACATACATACATACATACATACATACATATATAAGTGAACTTAGTCTTTTTTTATTTAGTGTTTGTTTGAATCACAGCTCTTGCTTGAAAATGCCCCTGGCCCATCTTTAAGTGTTGGACTCTGATCTCAGTATAAAATCTGGGCCGTAGAGATAACAAAGAAACACAAACTACAGACTGCATGTGAGTACTAGATACCAGGCACTGTGCCTTTATGTATAAACTACAATTTTTCACCCTGCAGATTTCTTCTAAGAAAACATTATTTTTCTTCATATTAGAAGTGGAAGGAGTGGTTAAAACTTAGATTTAGTTGCTAACATGTAGATGGGGGCAAAGGAGAAATTTGAAACCTTGTCCAAAATTCATTTATTTCCCTTGCTCTATAACATTGAAGAAGGAAAGCCAGTGGATTCTTGATTTTTATCCTCTGTCTAGGACCCAAGTTCCCAGTGCATCCTGCCTTCCTTAGAGGGGAACCCCCCAAGGCAGCTTGAGCCATCTCACCTTCCATCCTCAAAATTCTGATGAAGTACTCAGAGTCTACTATGGTCTGGATCTGGAATGGATCCCAAAGGCTACATGCTAAAGGGTTAGTTTCCAGCCTGTGGGATTCTAGAAGTTGACAAAACCTAAGAAGAAAAGGCCAATGGGAGGTAGTGAGATCCTGGGACCTGTGTCCTCACAGAACAGTGATAGCCTGGTCACGTCTCTCTCCCTTACCTCCTTGAGGCTGTTGTTCTGTCTATGCTCTCGTCCATGACCTGCTGCCCTAGGCCTTTTTAGGTCAAATAGCCATGTATTGATTCGTCTGAAACTTTGACCCCACAGTAGTTATTGTAAGTGTTTGCTTATTAAGATTATCTTATTGCTGGCAACTTAGTTAATGGGGGATGCGAGAGTTAGCCTTGACTAGCAAGTGATACCAGCCTGATGGATGTGAAATCCTGTGGGAAGCACACTTCTGGATATATATTGCAGAGGTTTAACTAAGGAGGGGAAACTCGCCCATGAGCTGAGGTCCCAGAATGAATTAAAAGGAGAAAGAGGAGACATTAAAAAGGGTTGGTGGGGAACCCATATTGTAGAAAGAGAGAACTGACTCCCCAAATTCTCTTCTGATCTCCACAAGTGCTCCATGTCACAGGTATACATGTACGTGTGTGTGTGTGTGTGTGTGTGTGTGTGTGTGTGTGTGTGCACACACACACACACACATGCATGCACATGCATGGGGGACACGAAAAAAGAAAAGAAGAAAGGGATGATGGAAGGGAAGAGAGAAGGAGGGAAGGAGATATGGAAGGGAAGAGAGGGAGTGATGGAGGGAAGCATGGACAGACAGAAGAACAGACAGATGGACCAACAGATGGACTGATGGACAGACCAATAGACAGATGGACAGGCAGGTGGAATCTTAAGTGGGGAAAGAGGTAGTTGTATCCAGCATTGAGCTGCCTTGTGTCCTGGCTGGATGCAATGTGACCAGCCTCTGAACACTCCCACCACCCTTTCCTTCCTGCCAGGATGAACTGTACCTCCTCATACTGTAAGCCCAAATAAACACGCAGCTACTGAACTGTTTGTCAGGTATTTTATCACAGCAACAACAAAGTAACTAGAGCTGAACAAACAGCCCAGTCAGTGAATCATTCCCTTCAGAAACACACAGATTTGTGTTTGATTCCTAGAACCCACTTAGAAACTGGGCATAGCAACAATGCTCATAATCCCAGCTCTGGGCAGGGAGAGACAAGCAGATCTCAAGGGTTTGCTGACCAAGTAGGCTAGCCTCATCAGTCCACTCCAAGTTCACTGGGAGAGCATATTTCAAAAATAATAAATGGAACCTGAAAAAAATGCCCCCATTTCAAACACACACACACACACACACACACACACACACACACACTAGCCCAAGAAGCCAATCCAAACATGATCTCTTCTTTCTGAGTTACTGGAGAGGGAAGTTTTAGCATTCTTCATCCTCTCTCACCTATTTATACTCATCCCCTAACTTAGTTAGGGTTACTATTGCTGAGTTAAAATACCATGACCAAGAGTAGCTTGGAGAAAAATGGGTTTATTTGGCTTCTACTTTTAAATCCACTGTCATCATTGAAGGACATCAGGACAGGAACTCAACAGGGCAGGAACCTGGAAGCAGAAGCTGACACAGAAGCCATGGAGAAGTGCTGCTTACTAACTAGCTCCCTAACATTTGCTCAGCCTGCTTTCCTACAGAAACCAGAACCAAGCCAGGCAGTGGTGGTGCACACCTTTAATCCCCCCATTTAAGATGCAGAGGCAAGCAGATCGAGAAAGAGAGAGAGAGGGAGAGGGGGAGAGGGAGAGGGAGAGAGAGAGAAAAAAAGAGAGAGGGAGAAGGAGAGGGAAGGGATGGGAAGGAGGAAGAAAAGAAGGAAGGAAGGAATGAAGGAATGAAGGGAGAAAGGGAAGAAGGGAAGGAGGGAGGGAGGGAGGGAGGGAGGGAGGGAGGGAGGGAGGGAGGGAGGGAAGATGGAGGGAGGGAGGGAGAGATGGAGGTGGGAGGGAGGGAGGCAAGGAAGAAAGGAAAAAACCAGAACCACCAACCCAGGTATAGCAGTATGTACAATGGGCTGTCTCTTCCCTATCAAACACCAACAGAATACCCAGCAGGCTTTGCCCACATTCTGATTTTACAGAGGCATTATTTTCTTGATTGAGATTCTCTGCTCTCAGATGACTATCTCTGGGGGGGGGGAGCACATAAAACTAGCCAGAACACTCCTACCTGGATGTTATGCTGTTATTTTTTCCACTGTATGTCTGAATTTTTATGTAGGTCTTACAGAAAGTCTCTCTCATGCACACACAAACACACACACCTTCAAGTCATACCCACGATCCCCTGGATGCCACACAACTGTTCCTGGGCTGGACCTTGAAGAAATTCTCAAACAAAATATATCCTTAACCTTCAATCAATATCTCTGTCACCTTACGTGCCACCGTCACCCTAGGTATCACTTAAGTGAATGCTGTAAGGGAAAAAATGCTGTATTTTAGTAACTTCTAAATTCCTAGTACTGGCACATATGATTTGAAAGTCAAAAGAAATTCCCCAGATATGGTGTGAGTATGCCTTTCTTTTCAGCCGGATGATACAATACCTTCTCAAAACTACAAATAAGGCCTCTATCTGCAATTGCTTATTGACAAATCTGTCCTAGATAATGAATTCTCTCCATGTGTGTTCAGCAGCTGCTCCTTTCTCTGCCCTGAGAGCCTTCCCATGGAGGTTTTATGTCACAGTAATAACCATAACAGCCAAAGCTAAACACCAGACATCTCCATGGAAGGTTCTTCAGCAACACTGCATGTTTCCTGCAGTCACTTCTGTGTTTCTCTGTCCCCTCCAATTATTTCTGGCAGAAAGCATTTAATCTATTTATTTTGCTTTCTTTTCTCTGGATGTTCCAGGTAATAAGATACCCCGTTCCACCTAAGGGACTTATAAAATTATTTTCAAATATTAGAGTCTTGAGTCAGTGAGACAGCTCAAGGGGTAAAGGTGCTTGCTGTGAAGCCTGGTGACCTGTAATTGATCTCTGGAACACTCAGAGATAAAAGGAGAGAAGAACTCTTGTGAAATGTTCTTTGACCATCACGTGCATATCGTGGCATGTTTACAGACACACACAGACAGAGAAAGAGAGAGAGAGAGAGAGGGGGAGGGAGGGAGGGAGGGAGGGAGGGAGAACAAATAAATGTAATTTTAAAGGTCTAGGGAGGAATCATAGTCTTTGATAAGTCTTAAGAAAAATATGTTTCATTCTCACAGTGAAGAGAGTAAGAGAGAAAGGAGCAAAGGAGAGGAGGAAATAAAGAGGCTGAGTAGAGGACGAAGTGTACAGAAATCACTCAAAAGTGTTGAGTAACAATTGATGACAAGAGGCCAGAAATTTGGGAAAAAATAAAGAGTGGCAAACTAGAGGGTCTGAAAGGGAGAAGGAAAGTGTGAAATGATGTAATTGTCTTATAACCTCAAAAACAAAGAACTTAAAATGAAATATATTAATACACTTATTTTCTAGAAACTGTTCAATAACTTCTTACTAAAGCAAAATTTCCCTGCAGTAGATCTGCCTGCTCTCACTTGTACTTGTTCTCTCTCTCTCTCTCTCTCTCTCTCTCTCTCTCTCTCTCTCTCTCTCTCTCTCTCTCTCTCCCTCCCTCCCTCCTTCTCTCTCACCCTCTCTCTCCCTCTCTCTATCTCTCACTCTCGCTCTCTCTCTTCCCCTCTGTCTCCCTCTCTCCCCACCAATTTTAATAATATATAATTGACATGAAATAAAGAGCATATATTTACATATATTTGAATGCACAATTGGATGTCCCAACATCCACGAAGCCATTATTCCAATGAACATATTCCCCCAAAAGCTTGGTTCATTCTCTTTATAAATCTGAAGGGCCATCTCTATCCCTTGTTCCCTACCTTGTCCCCCAAAAAATGACATGACTGTTTTCTGCATTTCAAAGACTTAGATATGCAGAATCATACAGTACTTACACATTTTACTAGTTCTTCCAGTCAAATATTTTTACTTCTGTCATATTTTGCATATGTTACTAATTCAATTAAACTTCCCTATGGAAATCCATTGTGCATACTTCAAAAATGGTGCTCATTTCTCATTGGTTCATCAATGTCTGGGTTGTTTCTAACATGATGAATAAGATTGCTATAGCTGTTCATGAGCAATTTTTGAAACATTTTCATTTTCTTAAGTAAATACACAAAAACGGACTGTCTTGATCATATAATAGTTTATACTTGACTTTTACAAACATCACCAAATCATGTTCCATATTTTTTGCATTTGACTTGCCCACCAGTGTTGCATGAGCATTCCAGAGTCTCTGGATCTCTTTCTTCACTAAGTGTAGTCATCCTTCATGTATATCCTCATAGTGGAGAAGCAAAAGACTAAAGCCTGATGCTAGTTACAGCTAGAACTTTTCTCCCAGGAAGTCATTATCAGAGCTGGGAGAGACTGGTAATGTGGCTGGACACATTTTGACCAAGACTGCTTAATTATGTATACTATGTATTTGAACCTGAAACTTCTGTGGAGATGACCTTGGATGATCACTAGACAATTTTATTTCTCTTCTCAATTTGGCAATGTTGGATAAGATTGTTTTATTCTTGAAACTGTTGCTAGTATGTTGATTGGGCTGTTAACAGCAGAAAGCAGAGCTTGGAGATATGTATATTTCTTATTTTACGTATCAATCCCAGTTCCCTCTCCTTCCCTCCTTCCCTCCCTCCTTCCCAAACCTCCCAAACTCCCCTGCCATCCTATTCCCACCACCACTCCACAGGGTGGGTGATACCTTCCAGGAGGGATCATCAAAATCTATCTGTCAAGTCACTTGTGGTAGGGTCTAGGCCCTCCCTCCTGCCTCTAGGCTAAGGGAGTATCCCTCCATGGGGAATGTGCAGAGCTTGGATCTTTATGGCCTTCAAAGCTCAGACTTTGACTCCAGTCATTCTGGAAACAATTTCTGTCAGAATGTGGGATCCCAATTCTGGTGTCATGAAATGGGTTAGAGAGCTCTTTTTTCACTTTAGAGGGAATGATGCACATATAAAAAGAGGAATCTAAAGGAAATATTGTGATTTTATAAAATAAATTGAACTTTCTATATTTAAAAAGTGGTATATTTTCCTTGAATTTCTTTTCTGTATCTCCCATGTGATATTCTGTCCAGAACTGGGACTATTTCTGGATTCCATATCTTGAAAAGTGGATGATACTCATCTACCTCCAAACCAAACCTCTGAGAACACATTCCAGTATTAAATCATCACTCACAGAGCACCAGGACTGTCATATTGCCACTTAACTTGTACTAACACTGTCAAGATTCACCTAAAAATACACAAAATGTTTCCTCTGCCATCAGTCTCTGGAAAGACATGTTGTTTTGTTTTAACATATACTGAAGAAAGCCTGAATGTAAAGTTTCTCTTACAAGGCAAGTATTCCCTTCAAAAAGGAGATTCAAGGGCAAATAAAAGGACTTCAGAATTGTCATTTGCTAGTAAATATAGCACAGAAATCTCTGGGAACCAAGAAAATCTTTGAGAGGGTGGGTGGGTGCTTCAAAATCACCTATGTGTATAGTGCAAGAAACCGGGTCTCTGATCAAAGGCCAGATCTAGAAATCCTGAAAACAGTGAGTGGTTGAACAACTATTTGAGAAAACTCTCCCCTCCTGTTTATATGCACATTTAGTGTAGGGAAAAAAACATTGTAAGATTCATTACTTTGATTCTGTACTAAATGAATAAAAACAAAGAGTAGTCTGCAATAAAAAAGGGAGGGTCATATTTGGCGGCTCCAAAGTGGCAGGCACACCCTAAGAATAGCTTTAAACCCAACTCTGGATTGCAGGGTTTTATCTCAGTGTGAGGGCAACATAAGGGATACTTGAGTTAGCCTTATCCAAAGTATGGTGAGTTGAGGCCCACATAAGGGATGCTTGGTTTAGCCTTACCTAAAATATGCTGAGTGTGAGGTCAACATAAGGGATGCTTTGGTTAGCCGCATTTAAAGTATGCTGAATCTTGGTGGATAATGAGCTCCAAAGAAGCCTAGCAGAGTGACTGGTAAATGGTAGAGGGTATATAAGTTTTCCTATTCCTAAGCAATAAAAAAGTAACTATTTAAATAACTCAACCAAACCAAAATAAAACGATTCAAAATGCATTTTTAAATGGCCAGGGGATAATAGATATTTGATTCTTACCCTTAGAGAACATAGACAAATCTAAGAAAGCAGGTAAATGGATAACTGTTTTTTTGTATAAAAGGTAATTAACATCCTTAGTCATCAAAGACGTGCAAATTAAAACATGATGAATAGTACATTGTACCGGTTACCATGACCCTCACCAAACAGAGAAACAGCTAGTGTTGGTAAGGACGTAAATTGATACAACCTTCTTGGAAGACAACACATAAGTATTACTTTACCTCAGAATTCCTGAAGCCATTTTTATTTTTTCTTTCTTTTAGTTTTTGCTGTTTCCTTGCTTGGTTTGGTGTTTCTGAGACAGAATCTCATTATGTAGCCCACAATGACCTTGAACTCAAGAACTATCTGCCTCAGTTTCTCCAGTGCTAAGGTTACATGTAACAATGCCTGGTTTACCCAACACCAGTTTTCAAGCAGGTCAACAGGAAGAATGTGCTAGCTTTCTCTTAATGGCAACCAGATATCATAGTCCATTAAAGGGAATGTATAAAGAGAAGAACAGACCTGATGAACTGTGGAGTTCTCGCTTTTAAACCACCAACTAAAACACTCTTAAAACCTAAGTTCTTCAACCAACGCCAATACCGGAATTCTAAACCGAAGAAGCTTGAAGAGCAGCTGGACCAGTCTATGGAATGGAGTCGTCTGCTCCAGGCAAATTCACGGTAAGATTCACAGCAGCCAGGCAGTGGCCTCTAATCTTTGAGCTCATGCCTTTCCTCTTTTCTTTCATGTTAGTCTAGTGATAAATGATGTAGAATTTCTCAGAGAGAGAAAGAGAAAATTATGCCCAATATAAAAAGTGGTTGAAAAAGCTGATTACAGAGTCATTAGCCCCTGTGGGCTCATTTTATTGCTATAAAGCCATCATTCAAGTAGACACACATTTAGCTTCTGTGGCCTTCATTTATGGTAAGCAAGTAACCTCAGACCAAAAAAAAGAGGGGGAGAGCTTGAGTTCAAACTATTTTTAGTGATGTGACAGGCAATTTACAAAATTAGAAAAGCTGGAAAAGCAGAGAACGACCATCACCCTGTGTTCTTTGTATGTACTGTGTGCTGAGGACATGTGTGTGGACAGGTTTTATCCTGGTTCACAGTCCATGGGAGAGACACATAGGATCCAAAGAAAATACTAAAGACAATGAGGAATTTACACACAGAACACAACAGGGTGAAGGCTAGAAAAGCAGAAGCCTGTACAAAACAAAGTCTTTTAAATTCCATTCGGAGATGGCTGAGGAAAAGTTTTCTTCCTTATTCAAATCATCCTGTAACTGTTGGGCTATGATTTGTTTGGGGAGGGTTATTTGCAAGTGTTAAAAGGGTTCGATTCTGAGTTTCGTCTCACTGGTGGAATGGAATCAGACACAGCATGGGTGTTGACAGAAGTGATAGCTTTCCTCCCCCAAGGTCCCACACTCTTACTTGTTAAATTGCAGGCCGGACATGTGTCTAAGGTGCGACATTGAAACCAGGGTCTCCCCAGCTAGCATCCTTTGATTTGAACAAGGTTTACCTTACATACTTTGTTTCAACTTCTTGCCTTTCAGATGAACAAATTTTGATGTGTTTATTTTTCAAGAATTCTCTTTTTACTTTTTCTAGTTAGCATAGAGCTAAACATGAATTTCTTTATGACAGTTCATACACTTAAATCACTGTTACTTGCTCATGTTTTTACTCTGCTACCACCTCCTCTTCTCCATTGCTGGTTTCATATATGTGATGTGGTGTGTGTGTGTGTGTGTGTGTGTGTGTGTGTATGTATGTATGTATCATATGAGGGAAAGCATCTATATTTAAACTTAAATTACTCATGAGAGGAAACATTACTTTCTTTCTGAATCTGGATTGTTTCATTTAACAAAATGATTTCTAGTTCCTCCACATTATTGCAGATGGCCTAATTTCACCTTTTTCCGTGGCTGAATGCAGTAAAAATTGCATATTGACCATGTTTTTATATATTTGTTGATGGGCATCCAAGGTCAGCTCCATATACCTTAGCTGTTGTGAAGGATGCAGCAATAAACATGGACTTACAAAGGTCTCTATGGTGATTGGATTCCTTAGGGCATATACTGTGTAGTGTTATACCTATATCAAGTGATTAGTTTATTTCCAGTTCTGTTGAGGAATCTCCATCCTGATTGCCATAGTGTCTGCACCTGCTTACATTCTCATCTCAGTGTATGAAGGGTTGCTCGCCACTTCTCTGCTCACTACTATCTGTTTGCTTGATAATGTGAGATGGGTCATCAGGGCAGTTTTAGCTTTCGTTTCCTTGATTGCTAAGGATGTTGAACATTTATTCTTCAAATCAAATATTTGTCATGTTGTGGGGGGGTGTACAGCTGGGTGTACCTGCAGAATCCAGAGGCATGAGATTATCTTGGAGTCACAAGCAGTTGTGAGAAACCCAAGCTGAGTCCTGTGAAACAAACCTGTGTCCTCTGAAACCACCAAGAGCTCAGAGTCACTGAGCCACCTCTCCAGCCCTGGGCTTCTTTTGAGAAGTACATCTAAGTCACTAATGCGTTCATTTACTGATGCATGATTTGGGACTCTGGTATTTACTTTTGGTGGTTCTTTATACATTCTAGATATTAATCCTCATGCAAGTAGACAGTGGGCAAAGATTTTTTTTTCTCATTCTGTAGGCTTTCTCTTCACTCTGCTGATTGTTTCTTTGGCTGTGCAGAACATTTTAATGACGTGCAATCTCATTTGTCAGTCCTTAGGAGCCTTTCCTTTTCTGTTAGAATTCTTCTCAGAAAGTCTGCCTGTAGAGATAGCCTGAAATCTTTCCCCATGTTCTCCCATAGCTGTTTCAGTGCCCCTGCCTTACAATAAGATCTTTGGTCCACTTTTTAATTAGTAAAATTAGGTATGGGATAAGAGACAGTGTCACAGTTTCTTAGTGTGCGTGTGGTTAACCAGTTTTCTCAGAATGTTTTATTAAAGTCTGTCTTTTCTCCAATGTAACTTTCTGGTGCCTTTGCCAAAGAATAAATGGTTTATTCTTGGCTTCTGAGGTCTGTTATATTTACTGTGTTTCTGTTTTATGACAGCACTTTGCCGATTTTGTCACTGTGGTTCTGTAGCATAATTTGAGGTCCTGAACTAAGACACCTCTAACATTGCTCTTCTGGCTCAAATTGCTCCATCTATTTGGAGTTCTTTGTGCTTCTATATGAATTTCAAGTTGTTTTTCCCTTCTTCTAGTTCCGTGAAGAATGCCACTGGGATTTTCTTTAAGAGATTGCATTGTATCTTTAGATCTCTTTCACTCATACGACCATTTTCACAAGATTAATTCTACAAACCCAAGAGACTGTGGCCAGAAGTGTCTTTTCATCTTTTAGTGCCTAGAAGACACTCATTATCACATGTGAAAGGCTCAGAGCTTGGAGTGGGTTTGCAGTTGGGCTCTCTGCTCCACCTTTTCACTGTAGCCATATTTAGCACATAAACTTCCTTGCTAACCCTAATGCATGAACTGCAAACCTATATGAAGGAAACAGAAGCATGTCATGCCCCGAGTTCCTCTCCTTGACACTCTTTCTGCAATATCACCCTGTTTCAGTCCTTCCTGCAAATAATTCCCATCACTCAGTAACAATATTTATCCTGCATGTTTGTAGTTGGTGCATTTTTCTAGGTCAACTTGGTCCATGCCAGCAGGGCAGTGGTATTTTTCCTATAACATCTACCCATGAGGACCTATGCCCCTCAGCAGCCATTAGTCACCTGAGGTCATAGCGCATCTTTCTGAAGCTGCTTCCTTCTACCAGGTGGTTCCTGGACCAAGATGAGATTGAAGCCTTGAAGGACTTACTGTGGTGGAGAAACCAAAATACTTTCACATATTTAGAAATTATTAGCAAGGTATAATGCATTCAGCATGATCTCTAAATAATGTATATTTTTCTTCTTGAGACAAAAGCTAGAGGAGATTGTTTATTGTTGAAATCCATGTTAAAGTTTAACCTAGTAATAAAAATTACATCCATCAGACAAACTTTTTCAGAGAAGAAGGTAAGTAAAGAAGGCTACAGTTTGGACCATTGCTGTCCTCATTCTCTGACTTCTACACCCTGATTCTGAGGCTTTATTTCCAGGAAGGCTCTGCTGGAAGGTGGTGGAAACCACCTTTAAGTCACTGAGCATGCCTTCAGAACTTGCCAGATCTTTTCTGAAGTGACCAGTTATACTCAGCCACAAATTATTCCTACCATAATTGCTGCTTCCCACAAAGCAATTGAGCCAGCCAATCACAGACAGAGACCCGTGACTCTATAAGCCAGTCAGCCTTCTTCCTTTGTAATTTGATTATTTCAGGTCATAGGAGTAGAAAGCTAGCTAATACCAGAGATATTCCATTTACCAGCGATAGTTCAGAATAAACTTGTCTATACTTTAAAAAAAAAAAAAATCTTACATGTTCCTATACAGTTTTAAGGAAGTTAGTTTCTAAGTAAATAAATTAAACAAAAGAAAGCAGCACTAAGAAAACAAGACATTGAAAAAGAGTGAAACAATTTGAATTAAAATGGCTAATTCTTAGCACAGTTCCCAGTAGCTCAATTGTGTAGCATACATTGAAATCTATCAACACAGGAAGAACCATTTCATCTCATGTTTATGTACAACACATACAACTTCCATATGAGGATAATAATTATCTTCTTGCTTTATCTTACAATTCACTACACATTATATTTGCTTTCCAGAAAACCATATACTTCTTACAGGCAGGGATGATGTCTTTTTATCCTACCTTCTCATCAACTATTAGAGACTTAAAGAGTAGAGAACTTACAATAAATATTTAATTAGCAAGATATGCTATATCCAATTCTTCTTTTATTTTATTTAATTTGTTATACCTTTTGTAATGGGTGCAAGGGAATGTCAAATAAGTAAAGATCTTCTGAACTGCTGTACTGAATTCTCGAAGAAAACAGGCAAAAAGCCTCTGGGCTGTGTGTGTGCAATCCCCAAACATCCCATTAGAGGGAGCTAGAGAGGAGCTTGAGCAGAGCTGTGCCTCCTCTTTTGTCACTGTTCTCTCTTTTGGGGGCTCAGTGCTTGAGCAGCATGAGGAACCCTATTTGCACTTAACAAAGGCAGTGAAGGCACTTTGCCACTAAGATATCCAAGGAAAAGGATGTTTGCCATTTATACGACTCTCGAAGTCGTTTTCAAATGTCAAAACCAGTGAAGAACTGGAAGCATTCTTCCCCTTTCTGATTTTGGAGACAAAGTTGTTCCTCTCCACTCATATTTCTGCTGGTCCTTCAGTAAAAAGGCAGTGTGTAGACTTGGAGCTGAGTGACAGTGTGACAGGTGTTATCACGAGTCAGCTTGACTAGGACGTGATGCCAAAATATCTGTTAAACCGTTATCTGGTTATTTCTGAGAAAGACTATGGATGTGATTACATTTACGTGGACAGATTTCAGGTAAAGACAGTATCCTCCAAACTGTGTGTGGGAATCCTGGATGGATGATTTATCCAGCACGAGAGGAGACTTTCCAGAAGTTGGCCCCAGACTGGAAGGGAGGGGTGGGGATGGTTCTTACCAGAGCCTCAGCCAGCCAACCCACTTCAAAGATCATGGGCTTATATCAGCTTATAATCACATGATCCAATAATTTAACATAAATCTCTGCATGGAGATTAGATGTGGAGCTAGATAGATAATAGAGCAGATAGATAGAAAATAAGTAATGATGACAATGAAGATAGATGATGAAGATAGATAGATGACAGATAATAGATTAAATGAAATATAAATATTTAGACAGAGAAAATGTATATGTTTACTCGCACATCAGGTTGGGTCAGTTTCTCTAGAGAACTCCAAATAACACTGACATCAAAGGCCCTCTCTGGGTATGGTGATGCACACTTGTAATCATCTTAGAAGGAGAAGATCAAAAGTTCAACTCAACTACATAAGAACTTCAAGGCCAGCGTGGACTACATAAAGCGCTGCCCCCAACTACCACCACCCAGAAAAATAAAAATAAAAAAAAACCTGTTACTTGTCTCCTCCCCCAGAGCTTAAAAGACTTCTTAGTAAAATGAACAAGGAGGCAGCACAAAGAGCCAAACAGTGAACTTCTCAAGCAATTTCTGTGTTGTATTAGCTAAATTGTCATTTCTACTTGCTGGAATAAGGAGTATTCTTCTGAGTGCATGAGAACATGAGAAATAGCAGATAGAAAGAGTGTCACAGAAAAAGGGGACATGGAGTTCTTAATGCCTAATAATTTGCAAGCATGCGCCACACACACACACACACAGGTTAAGAATGTGGCTCAGTCATAGGAGCTTTCCTAAGATGGCATTGGGCACCATCCAAAAACAGAAACAAACAAACCATAAAGGGTCTAATAGTAAAAGTAAGCCGCAGCTAGCACCCATGAGGTCATAGTAATCAAGACATTAAGTCATGAGCCACTGAAGCCAGCACACTTCACATTAGAAAACTGAAAATCCAATGGTGATGCTCACCCTAAACATTCTGTTTGACAAATGTTCTAACTTATTTTCTGTCCCTCAACATCAAGAGCTAGAAGCAAGGTATTCATCCATGTTTACAGGAATTCAAGTGAAGCCTGGTTTTGTTTGTTTGTTTGTTTTGTTTCGTTTCATTTCGTTTTGGCTTGATTACATGGTCTGAGAGCCATTATTGTCAGCTGAAGCTCACCATTAACTACAAAATAACAACACCAAAAACTGTAGATTTCAAACACTGACACTCAACAGCTGTCTAGATAAAAGGGTAAACTTTACCAATCTCCAAGCATCCCTGTTGTATTTTTTCTGATGGGCCTTGGAATGGTTGTCAGAAAGCAGCAAGTGTCCTTTCTTGTCAAAAGCCAAGAAATCCTTAGCCTTCCTCCTGCTCAACTTTGAATTCATTTGTAGTTCAATGCATCTCTGAAAAGAGCCTATTGAAAACTCCAATTTATACTCCCAAGCAGCCTTAAAACACATCCTAAGACAGCTTCCTTCCATCTCCCTCCTTTTTTTAGTCTTCCAAACAGTGATAAGCCCAAGGTTATATACTATCTACACTTTTCAAATCAATATTACCTTCTATCGCCATCGCTTAGCAGTTTAGGGCTTTGTGGCTAGCTACCATGACAATAGATGCACAGCCTGGAACCAGTTTTAGTTAATTAGAGTCAATCAATCCAAACTTTGCTAACTTACTCATGTGAAACAATAGTATAATGAACCAAACTTGGCTAGATGATTGGGAAATACAAATTATTGCACCCTGATAAATTAAATGTGACTATTACAAAACCTCTCTAAATGAATACTCAAGGAGGGAATATATGGGCATTTAATATAATTAAGAATACAGGGAAAATAAAATTAAAGGAGCTATTACAAGATTCTCTCTCTTTTTTTTCTTAAGGAGGAAGAACATTCAGAGCTCTGGGAAGCTATGTGGTGGGAAGTTCTAGTAGCATCTTTATTAGTATTCATTTGAGAAGACTATTTTCCTACCAATGTTGTATAGTCCTTGTTACAAAAGACAAAAAATGGGGTGTTGTCACAGTCGCTAGACCCATCATAGGTTGAACTTGGTAGTTCAGGCAAATGGCAAAGAGATGAAGTAAACAGGCCCGGGCTTCTGCCCCTGTGAGTCCTAAGAGTCCACAGTCTGGCCTTATGTGACTAAGTCACCAATAATTCCAACAAAGTACAGGACTTAACGAAGGCTTTTCCCCAGCGTTCTTACAAGTCTGATGTGCTGTGTCGTCAGAATGTGTGTCATGACTGCTCAAGACCTGCTACAGACTAAATAAAATAAGTAACCTCTGATACATGTGCAAGCCTGAGACTCACCCTCCTCATAACTAAACTTTGCTGTTGCTTTACCAACCCACCAAGTGATCAGCAAATTCATCAGAACTGTTACTTCTTGTATAGTTAAATGCAAAGTAACAAAGTTCTGCAATACAAATTGCCATAGAGTGTTAAACAAGGAAATTATAAAATGTAAACCTGCTTTTAATTGCCTTTATGAATCTATAACCTGGCCACAGTCGGGACCAAAGGGACTCTGTACTAATCTGTCCTTCCAAATGTTCAGATCATATTTGTACACAGGGTGGAAAGTGACATCTTGAAAGCAGAGATAAGCATTGAGATAAATGGCTTCTCTGAAGCATGGTGCTTGCCTTATTTGAACGTTATGATCACCTGAGACTCTTCTTGTTACAAGATTATGGTTATCATTTGATTATGCATCAAATCATAGAACCGTAGATTCAATGTCCTAGCTAAGATGGGAAGGATAGGAAGGGAAAAGGCAGGCAACATAGCATGGAAGGGAACAGATGGTGACGGGCATGTAGAAGGGTGAGTTCAAAACCTAGACTGCTCCCCCAACTCATGCTAAGATATGTCTTATTATTACTAGGTATGGCAATGAAATACCTCATACAAGGAGGCTTTGGGAGAGGTTGGGTTGACAGAGCTCTGGCCTGGAGTTACACTAGTTTATTCCTGTTATAGCTAGTCTAGTAATCTCCTTGGCTGGTTTCTTAAACTAGAAAATATAGTACTGGAGGAGATGATGCCAGTTTAAAATGACTCAACCCCAAAGGAAATTACAATGTTAGTTTTCATGAACTTACTGATGGGAGGTGTCATTCTGTAAATATATATGCCTCATATTGGTTAATGAATAAAGCGCTGTTGACCTATAGGGAAGCAAGATAGGGGAGACTAGGGGAGACTAGGGGAGACTAGAAGACAAGAAAGATTCTGGGAGATGTAGTGGAGAAGAGTCCAAATGTAGGAGTAAGAAAGAGGTCCAGACCCTCTCTCCAGTAAGATAAGACCACGTGGAAACTCTTAAATTGATATAAATGAGTTAATATTTAAGACAGAGCTAGTAGTAGGCAAACAGTTTCATAACTAATACAGTGTCTCTTGTGTGTTATTTGGGCTGTGGGACCAGGCTGGTAGGGAAGTGCTCATTACAACTTCTAATGATGACATATGTTCAGTCCTAAGTGACCTAGTTACATCCTTCATCACACAATCAGGCAGGTCAGAGCAAATAGCAAAAATTCTTGCCAGTGAAAAGAACAGTGATGCCATGTGTTACACTGCATTGCTTTATGTTGACACCGCCTGTTTTCTCATGATCACCATTACAGCTAACTTCAGTTTCTTTCAGTCCATGACCCTTTGCCTCCATGGCTTCTGGGTTCACAGTGAGACAGAAAATCTGGGAAGGAACAGATAGAGGAAAGCAGTTTGCTTAGCTGTGCCCAGAAAGGCCTGAGAGCCAGCTCTTTGCTAGCAAGCTGCAACTCCAAGAACATGCCACCATCATCTATCTTCCCCAAGTAAGCCTTATGTCTTCAAGTTTTCAACGCCTCCCAAAAGAGTTCCACCAGCTGAGAGTCAAGTTTAACACATGAGCCAGTAGACAATGCTTTAAAATAAACTCAACAAATCTCAGTGACACTGTGCATAACCAGAGCTTTGCCTTAGAGGAGATCTAGGAGTTGGTCCCATACCTATGGAGTAGCTTAATGCTTCATCATTGTAGATTGGAGACATGGCTATATTGGTCTGTTTCCTTTGTTTTGAAAAATACTACAAAGATGAGGTAGCTCACTCAACTTCATGGAATAAATCAGGAGCCCAAAGATGGAAGCTTCTAGAAAACATGGAATAAAACTGTATTCCTTTCAGTTTCCTATGGTGTGAAACATGGGGCACCTGTTACAGAAGTCCCTAATTGGAAGTTGTTAGATGACAGATGGTTGCATGATTGCATAGATATAGATGTATGGGATGATACACTAAGTAAATTAAAGGCTAGCATAAAAACACATAACATCAACTTCCGTTTCTCTGCATTTGAAAAAAAAATATTGTATATACTTGAGGGTTTGTAGGTATTTGAGAAAACAGCAATATTTTATGTCCAAGAAATATATCAATTTTAAAATAGTATACTTTTTCCTTTTTGTAATATTAGGGAATTGAACCTATGACCTTGTACATGTCAACCCAGTTCGTATTGCTGAACTACATCCCAGATGGTTCAGTTTTGTTTTTCATCTTCAGTAGGATTCAGTAAGTTTCCACTAATAGTCCTCAACTAACTCTTAGCCCAGGGAGGCCTTGAACTGGTGATCCTCCTACCCCAGCTTCTAGAGTAGTTGAGATTATAGGAGGTGCCACCAGGACCAACTAAAATGGAATAACCCTTTACATTCAGTTGCCTAACACAATTATATACACTGAACTACTAACAAAAAGAAACTAAAAATAGCATTGCCATTTCAAATTTTCCACAATATACTAAAGTAACTCTGCTTCTACACCTCATTTCAACTCAGTCCCAAGCAATAGAATAAATCCTAGTCAGTGGTTTCACTTTCCAGATAAAGTTTATAATATTTTAACTTAAGCCCATAGCACCAGTTGCTTCTCCTCAAATTGCATACAATCACAAAGTATTTCACTGGCCATGACACCACCAATTGGTGATGAGAAATCTGCGCGTGTGTTTGACATTTCTATGTGAAATAACAGCTGCTTCACTCACTTAGAAGCTGCCTTTTCCCCCACACTGGGGATTCTTATCCCCAGTGGAGGTGGGTGGGCATTCTACTGGCAATGTTGCATACAAACAGTGATGCTTTAGATACCCCACATCTGACAGCTAAGATGAACTCATTCGTTGAAGAAAATGTTTTCTAGCAGAAGACAACCAGACCTGCTTTCCCTCGGGGAATAAATGATGGCGGATACCGTGGTCACATTCTCAGCCTTGTGAATCTAACACCTACGTTACATGGAGCCAGCCTTGTACACGTCAAAAACCAAAGTGTAATCCTGTGCCTGCATCCTAACTGCTAGAATGAAGATACTAGACAGAAATGAGATAAAGGCTTCAGACAGAAACATACTATGTGAATTGTGGCCCTCTCTTGTCATTGTCATTATCAACATTATCACTACCACCTCCACCCCAGCCCTACTTTATCATCTTTATTAGCTGATAAAACTTAAAAGGTGTTTGTTTCTTTTTCCTCTGCTCCCTCTTCCAGTTTCTCTACACACCTTAAGCGACATTTCAAGGAACCTACTTGTGATGGCTAATGTTGATTTTCAACTTGACAGGCTCTATCTAGAATTATATAGGAGCCAATCCTCCAGGCACACCCATGACATATTATCTAGACTATGTTGTATTCTGAGCTTGCCTTCAAGGGATCATCTTGATAGGGCTATGGTGGAAAGAATTTTGGGCACACCATTCTGTAGGCTGTGGTACAGGATGGAGAGAAAAGGAGAAACAGAGTTGAGCAGCAGCATTCACCTCCCTCTACTTCCTGAATGTAGATGCAAGGTGACCTTCCATTCCTGCCATGATGACTTCCCCACTGTGATTGACCATATCCTGGTACTATTAAGCACAACAAACTGCTTCTTTAGGTTTCTTTTGTCAGGGATTTCATGTCAACAGAAAAAAACTGATACACTATGCATCCATCGTGTTCTTAAGATACAGACAGGAGAGGTTTCATTTGCATGCATGGCATCAGAAACCAGGGATCCTTGGGAGTTATCATCCCATAGTAATCATTCTGGATCAGGTTATTGACCGTGATTTCACCACTACCAGAATGTTGTTGCCTTCCTTATCAATTCTATGACTGTGCACACAATTTCAGTATCAGTTCTACATTGTCTCAAAATATTCTACAGGGTAAAACTCAACAGAAGCTAGAAGACTTCACTTTGTGCACTGAAGTATAGACCTGTTCTTTGTGGTGTGTCACCTGGATTTTAATGTTCCTTCCTGGGGATGGAGGGAGATTCACATATCCTGGAATGCATATGAAAATTAGAAGACTCTATTGGTACCCTCCCTCAAGTTATATAAGCAAAAACTAATAAACAAAAACAAGGGACTAGAGAATCTTTGGTGGAACTGCCTGATAGTTGGGTTCCAGAGATGTCATTTTCATGAGTCCTCACCCATACTTGGGTGAGCTTTTTGGTATGACCCAGTTGACTAGGTATCCTATAATTTTGTGAGTAATTCATCATCTGTGACTTTGTAAGTAATACCAAAAAGTTCATTGGTTTACCAAAGCTGGGTAGATTCTTTTTGTTTGGGAGGGGGGCTATTGTTATTGCCCTATTTGTGATGAATATATATATATCTGCACAGGTGTCCACAGGAAGAGGGCTGCCTAGAGACATATTAAAGATGAAGGGATGTTGTAACATGCAGAAAGATTTGTTAAAGTTGTCTATTTACATTAAGAGTAACTGATTTTAAAAGTACTGTGACTTTGAAGATTTCCACTCTTCTCACAGCCACTTGTTAACCATGTGACATCATTTAATCTGATTATCAACATCTAGAGTAACTTATAATATGCATATGTATGCACATAAATGCATGCATATGCAAATTTGAATGAATGCATGCCTCAGAAGGATGGATAACTTTGATTATATATGGATATTCTTGTTTTAAAAAGAACATGAATATTTTCATGCCATTGTCTAAATTTTTGATTACTGAATTAAAAAGGGATCTACTCTGGAGCTTTAATAATATGCATTTTAGACTGAAGAGAAAAAAAGGATTCTTACAATTTTTTCCCCTCCGGACATCAAGAATTCCCTCACCCTTCTTGTGTGTTCAGCAGTCCAAACTTACTAAACTGTGAATATTATTGTAGAAAAGTTTCTCTGGAAGCTTTATTTTACATTGATTCTCCTATACGTCTTCATTTACTGTGTGTTGCAGGTCCCCAGCTATATGCTGCAAATGGAAATACTATTTACTGTGGACCTTATCATCTGGTAGGATACTCAATAAACAAACACATTTATAGGCATACTTACTGTCAATTGCAGATGTGGAGTAATTATGTGTACAGTATTGTGGGCACATAAAAGAGAATTAATTTGCTTTACCTAAGAAGACTGAGGAGACCAGGAAAGGAGCTGCAATGCTCTCCCATTACACAGGGTACCCAAAAGTAAGGCACTGGTCTCCCACTGAGCTGCTGCTGTATGTAATGCAGACACTTAGTACACATACCCACTTCTGCTAATAAACAACTATGCATATTTCAGCAAAGTAAGCCCAGTCTCCAGTACAACCCAACTTTATTTAACGTTCAACCCATTTAATCCAAAAGGAATTTGAACTAAAGTGCGATCTGGGCTTCTTTCTTGACAGCTTCCAGGATGTGCAACTTCCAAGCAATCAAGAAATATGGGCACTCTCCCTCTATGGACATTTGCTTTAGTGATTCATCTGTGGCTGTGCTATAACTCATTCATAAAATCCCAAAGCATTCAAGGCTCTATCTTCATTATTGCCAGATGTCTTACAGGTGCCTTAGTCAACACTTCAAAATTACTCCAAGTTTTCAAGACTGAGTGTACTTCAAGGACATCCAGAAATATGTTTACTGCTTCAAGGAGTCAGATTGTTGGAAGCTAGTAAACAAAACCCAAAAGGACCTTTAACAATAAAACTATGCTTCTCATTCTACCAGCTCCATTTTGGAAAAAATTTAAATGATTCAAAAATACTTAATTTAAAAAAAGGTAGAATTATTCAATTTCTTCCAAATAATACAGCAACTGTAGACCATGAAATTCCCACTCCCCTCCCCATTAGTTAGATAATGATAGTGATAGGTACACATATCATAGATAGATAAATAGATTATCATAGATAATATGTAGAGAGAGAAACAATGGATAGGTAGACAGTTATTAGGCATAAAGAGGGAAGAGATAGAGGATGGAATGATGAAAATGGATGGTAGATGATTTGATAGAAATAGAAGAGATGGATGATAGATAGGATGATAGATAGATAGATGATAGATAGATAGATAGATATAATTAATAGAAAATGGACCTATAGACAGGTAATGGATGAATAGATAGAAGTGCATCATAGATAATAAATAACTGGATAGGATATATTGTTACTGTATGGAACGAGGGAAAGAAAGAAAATAATCTTCAGGAAGTTGGTTTGGGTTTATTTTTATCATTGAATAAAAGACAGGAATATTATTTGATTGTCAATGGAGAAAATGAAATATATTCATTTTTTTATGAAATTAAAGTGCCACAATGGTTCTGAGTTGAGTTCAAGAATCCTTTGAGAGCATGAAGCCAATAGTTTTTAAAAAAATTGCTTATGCCATTCCACTAGATATAGGACAGCAGTTGGATAAGAGAACAAGCTGTCATGGGTCCCAGCTGTACAGAAATCCTGACAAACTCCTGCCATAGACTTTTTAATGGAAGTTGCTCTGAATGCCCCTGAATAGAACTCCTCTCTTTTAGGTCATATAAACTCTCCACTTCAGACTACTACAAATATTTTTGTCAAAAAAAAAAACAGCAAAGAAAGCAGGAGTTAGAGCAGAGAAACAAGCTCTTTCATGCTACAAGTCCGCTACAGCTTGAGCTGCTACCACATGTAGTCAATACTGACCATGGACCAGAGAGCATCCTGGCTCAGTGTCCTGACTCCACCTTGGTCCTAGATGACAGGGCACAATTACACATTCCCAAACACAGATGCCTTCTCTTCAAGTCATTCCTCAGTTCCATGTCTTCAACTGTGGTGTGTTACACCTTCAAAATCCTGGATTCACACACAGTTTATTTTTCCTCAGCTGTAATCAGTTTTTGAATTCTATTGTGCTTTATTTTTTTACCCAAGTATGGTTCTCATGGTGTAGTAAATGACATTAGGCTTTTGTAAATTCTTGCAGAATATAACAGATCATTGGTTTTATAACACAGTCGCTGCTTTTGCATTCTGATGAGATTATTAGTAGCCTAGAATACAGCATCCTTGCATACTGTTAGTTAAAAAAAAATAAAAGTTTACTAAATGGTCTCTTGTCAACTGTATCTGAAAATCATTATAGTTTCTCTCTTTCCTCGACATGAGGGGCTCTTCAGCAAGCTGGTGGGTTGTGTCAACATGAGGCTACAAAATTATCATCCTGGCTCTGTTTGTTTCACTGGGCTTACACCAGGCATTAATAGTCCTGTTGTAAAGCTCAGAGGTTAGATGCTTGTACATCAGGTATAGAACAACTCTGTTCACTGAGAAGATTCTCAGACCCAGGTGGCCTAGTAGTAGTTTTCCGTGGAAATAAATTTAAAGTCGGGAAAATGCCCCCAGGCTTTTCTAATGTCTCCTCTCCCAATAACACGGATTAGCCTCTTCGGGGGCATTTTTACAGTCCCAAATAGAGATTTCAAATCCACCCTATTAATAAAATTAAGTGCGCTTTCCTCTTAGGTCCATAGTATGTAATGTAAATTAGTCTCCTGTGATATTTAAGGGGCAAACGGTCCTCCATGCACTTTGGTACCGTGGTGAGCCACGGCATGGAACAGAAGTGCCCTGCATAGACGAGGAAGTAGAACCTGCCCTCTTCTGCTCGTCATAGATGACATTTGAAAACTGCCTACTGCGCGTGCATCTTCCTTTATTCTTTTCCATGCTCATCTCCCATGCACACCTGCTATCTGCATTAATATCATGACATTCTAAGCTCCAAATTGATACAATGCTAAATAAAAAGCTATCCAGTGAGCCATAATGGGCCTGCAGAAGTCGCGGCATTCAACGGAGTCAATAACATAAGCTTTTAAATGTGTAAATGCATATGAAAATGAGAGATCTGATCTGCTTCAACAGTTCTGGCCTATCTCACACGTAAAATGGTGTTTTTAAAACCTGCTTTATCTGGTTTGCATCTTACCTGGAAACAGCAGTGATAGGAACAATGGAGTCTGTAAAATGTCCAATGTCTTCTGTAAGACAATTCCGCTAAGTGACAGTTTCTAGAACAAATCCAGATCATTCCCTTATTTTGCTTATTTTTTTAGCACATATTATTTTTTAATTAAAACATTATCACGTAGTTGCCCCCTTTTACCACTCAGTATTGGATAACTATCCCCAAATAGGGGGTTCATCCTTGGTGAGACCTATTCTTGGAGCTCCCTAGTTGCCTTTAGTTCTTTCTCTATGGGTGAGGCCGTCAGCTTTTATTTTCCTTTCCCCTGTTTCCTGGGCATCTTTCATCTACTGATGATCCCTAAAAATGAATAATACCTAAATTTAACATTAGTCTCTTTGCAATTTTAAATGGACTCCTCCGGCTCCTTGGCAATGTTCTTATTAACATTTCCTCAAGATTGTTTCAGAATAAAACTTAAACACTACAGTGTGGGTTCTTCCTCAGAACACATACTCTGAAATAGCTGCACACAGTTTTGTTGAACTAGATTATGTTAGAAGACTGAAACAACTTTTTAAAATCCCATGGGTCATTGATCAGAACTGGGTCTGACTTCTGTTATCAAATGAAGAAACTACTATGAAGACTAGACTCAGGAAAACAGTGTAAAGACTTGAGATGGTCTTCTAGCAGAGGGAGGGGAAGGAGGGAGGGAGGCAGCAAAGGGGGGAAAAGGGAAGGAGGTTGGACAAAGGAAATGAAGGGAGGGAAGGCAGAAGAATAAAGGAAAGAAGGAAGGCTGATTATGTCATAATATATTTTATCATTTGCTACATGGTAGCTATTCAGACAATAAATGCTTCCTGGTCTCAGGAACCTCAAGAATGCTACAGCAGGCTGAGGAGATGATTTTGCCTGCAAAGCACTTGCCATGCAAATATAAGGGCTTAAGACCATCCCCAGGATCCATGTAGAACAGCCCCAGCCACGTGTGGCAATATGCACCTGTAATCCCCATACTGGTTTGGGAGTTACGGGCCAATCCATGTACTCAGCAAGGTCCAGACCACTGAGAAGGCCTCCCTCAGTAAAAATGGTAGACAAGACCTACAGAACCCCTTCCAAAGTTACCTCTGTCCCTGCATACAAGCACATACAAGCACACACACACACACACACACACACACACACACGTATGCACACACACACATACATACCTACGTGCCCATGCACACTATATTTTTCTACTTCTCTAGAGGAAGGGAAGTGTTGTCCTCATTGATTAAGTCTCCTTGTCCATGGACAGAGAAAAATGGAGTTGAAGTGGTAAATCTAAGCAGAGCAGGGTTTAAATCATCGTTTTCACATTTGCCGTGAACAGCATTTGATCTCAATGAACTCTGTGTCTGCTGTGAAAATAGTCATTGAAGCTACTTCATATGTGTGCCATGGGTTTGTGTCAGGATATACAGTAGGAAAATCTGATGCCATTGTGTACCAAGTACTTACAAGATGCATGCATGGGCATTATTATGAGTCTCCTCGCTCATATACTTTACTATGGGACCCGTGTAGGTTGGGTTCTAACAGATCAGAGAGCAAAGATTTTTGTTTCTTTGAAGGATGTACTTCCTTCCCTCAACCTAGGCTTCTAACAATGCCCATGCTACCTTATTTCACTGTCTATACAGATCTGAAGAACATGTACCTTTAGGCCAGTGTTTCTCAACCTGTGAGTCATGGGGAGCACACATCAGATATCCTGCATATCACATATTTACATTCCTATTAATAACAGTAGCAAAATTACAGTCATGAAGCAGCAATGGGGCGACTTTATGGTTGGGAGTCACCACAACATGAGCAATTGTATTAAAGGGTAGCAGCATTGGGCTTGCTTCTTGCCCTCCTCCTGCTTCTAAACTTAAGTTGCAATGATGGGATTGGATGCTTTGAAGGAAAGAGCTCCATGAGTATGTGTATGGAAGCAAGAGTTTGTCCCCTTACTGAGTGGGATGTGACCCAGTCACACCATGGCACTGCTTTGAAGATCCGTTGACCGTTCTACCCCGGAGCTATGCTCTTCTTTCTTCTGTGTCAATGAGTACATTGTGCTCCTTTTCTGGGTGCCAATCAGTGCACACTTGACTGATCTCCAGCAATTGCTAGGGTTATGAAAACCAAGCCTCTGATTTCAGATCTGCAGGTCTTGTGCATTGATCCTAGGCCGGGACCTTGCATTTGATCTGACTTTCTGTAGTGCTGGTGTAAGCCTTCCTTTCTCTTCTCCTGCCACCAGTTAGAATCTGTTCCATTTCCTACACACACCACACACACACACATACACACAACACACACGCATACACATACACACATACATACAACACACATACATACACACACATACATACAACACACACCACACACACACACACAACACACACGCATACACACATATATCCAACACACATGCATACACACACATACATACAACACCATACACACACACACACACACACACACACACACAGACCACACACGCATACACACACACATGCATACACACACGCATACCACATACCCACTGAACTCCTTTTATAATAACGCAGTGGAGGGTTGGAGAGATGGCTCAGCAATTAAGAGCACCAACTGTACTTCCAGAGGACTCACATTCAATTTCTATCAACCACATGGCAGCTCACAACTATCTGTAACCCAAGATCCAGGACATCTGATGCCCCTTTTTGGCCTCTGTGGGCACCAGGCCCACACTTAGTGCACAGGCATGTATACAGACAAAACCCTCATACACATAAAATTTTTTCTTAAAAAAGGAAGCTCATTGGAGACATTCATTGATCAATTATATTCCTGGTAACTTCTGTGCCAGGCTCTATGCTAAGTGTCAGGAATGTAGATTAAACACATCCTTGGATTTGAATAAAGGACAGACTGTCAACAAACAAATAACAGAATAAATAGCCAAAATATTTTTAGTTTTTGATTGATGGTTAGAGGGAAACAAGCAGAGTTCTGTACCAGAATGTAAGTGGAGAGTTTGATTTGCTGGAGTACACCTAAAAGGCCTCTCTGAAAAAAGAAATAGGAGAAGGCAAAAGAAAGAGAGGGGGGAAAAAAGAGGGAGAGAGAGAGAGAGAGAGAGAGAGAGAGAGAGAGAGAGAGAGAGAGAGAGAGAGAGAGAGAGAGAGAGAGAGAGAGAGAGGGAGGGAGGGAGGGAGGGAGGGAGGGGGAGAGGGAGAGAGGGAGGGAGAGAAGGAAGAAGGGGGGAGGGAAGGAAGGAAGGAAGGAAGGAAGGAAGGAAGGAAGGAAGGAAGGAAGGAAGGAAGGAAGGAAGGAAGGAAGGAAGGAAAATTAAGAGATGCAAACTGGGCATGGTGTTACATATCTGAAATCCCAGCACAGTAGACACAAATATCTAGATCTCCAAATAATTTCAAACCAAGAAAATGTTCAGAGTCCAGAGCCCCCTCCAGCAGCAGTCTGCTGAGGCCTCCCCTCAGAGCCCCCTCCAGTGAGGCCTCCCATCAGAGCCCCCTCCAGTGAGGCCTCCCCTCAGAGCCCCCTCCAGTGAGGCCTCCCCTCAGAGCCCCCTCCAGTGAGGCCTCCCCTCAGAGCTCTCTCCAGTGAGGCCTCCCCTCAGAGCCCCCTCCAGCAGCAGTCTGCTGAGGTCTCCCCTGGGTGTGTCAAGTAGCAGAGGGACACTGGAGACCAGGGACTTATGGTCTTGGGAAACCAAATATGAGTTGTATTCTTAATACAATAGCAAGCCAACACAAGAGTTAGGAGTCTGCGCCAATTGAGACTTCATTTCCACAAGTTCTGAATCCAAAGATGTAACCAATTGCAGATAGAATTTTGTTTAAGTTTTAAATTTTACGTGTATAGATGTTTGACCTGCATGTATGTACATACACCACATACATTCTTCTTACCTGTGGAGACCAGAAGAGGGCATTGGATCCCGAGAACTGGAGTTATAGATAGTTGTAAGCTGCCATATGGCTGTTAGAAACTGAACCTGGATCTTCTGGAAGAGCAGCCAGGGCTCTCAACTGCTGAGAAAACTCTCTAGACCCCACAAATTATTTCAATTGTGTCTGTATCAAACATGATACACATATATGTAATGGTTTCCTTCTCATTGTTTTGTAATAAATATAGCAAATTATGTATTTACATTGTATTATCCATTATGAATATTCTAAAGTTGGGTGGCTAGGGGTGTTGTTAGCTAAGGGGTATGGCAAATGTAAGACCCTAAATTCAATCCCCAGATGCATAAACAAGCAAATAAATACATGATTATTCATAGGTCATATGAAAACATTATGACATTCAAAATAAGAGACTTGAATATTTGCAAATTTTATCCTCAAGTCCTAGTACCAATTCCTTGTAGATGTCAAGGGATGAGTGTATACAGTGTAGAGGCACTGTGTTGTCACAGGAACTTTCCAGAACTGGGGTGTTGAGTGAAGCAGGAGGAGAAAGTTGTGGCACTAATTGGAGTGACTGAAAAAGCACACAGTAGAAATAAACCCCTGACTTCTGGAAGGGAGATGGAAGCATAGGAGGGATCCATGCTTATTCCAGGCTCCTTGAGTGAGTAACTGGCTATAAGAAATACCACTCACTTAGGGCAGATCACGTCTCAAAGATCCTGATAAGGAGGTCGCGAAATCTGAAGTTCCTGTGAGGCAAGAAAGTGGGATTGTAAAAAAGCACGTGACAGGAGGGCTCTGTGCACTCTACCTCTCTGTGAAAAGT